>JANZXP010000008.1:32130284-32150295 GCA_027576715.1 Erythroxylum flavicans
GGAGGCAACGAACATAGCAGTATCATGGCTTGGTCTTCATCTTAAATCTTTACCTCTAGCCTTAATAGATTTGAAACTACTTGATTAAAGACGTTGATATACTATACAAGGTTTGCTCCTTCTTACATCTTTAGCCCATACAACTTTTGCTTCAGATTTAGCTTGTTAGTGAGCGATTTCGCCATGTAACGAGATTCCAGTTTTTGCCAAACCTTTACCGAAGATGATGTGTTCATCACATGATGCATAACCTCATCTGTCAAACACAAACGAATAGTACTTGCTGCTCTCGACTGTAGTTCTTCCCAGTCCAAATAGTCCATGGATTCTAGTTTTTTATCACGCAACGCCTTCAAAATCCCTTACTGTACCAACAAATCCTTCACCTGTCGTTGCCATAACCCGAAGTTTCCAGTTCCATTAAACTTCTTCATGTCGAACTTTGCAATAGGATTCATCGCCATCTCAACCACACTCTCTGATACCAGTTGTTAAGTAATAAATAGTAAAAGAGATTTTAAAGAAAGATGAAGAACACAAATTTTGATGAGGTTCGAAAACTGTGTTTCCTACATCCTCTGGAGTGAAGCGACTTTTAGTATTATTCAACTTGCGCAAATATGGTACATTAGGTTTTACGTAAAACCCTAAAAATAGCTGTATAGTTATAATAGGACACGATTTAAAACCCACGTCACCACGTTGCCATGTCATTCGTATGTCTGTATGACATTGTACTAACGACTCCTATAACTATCAATCTTGTACCGTACTACAGGGGCGTTGCCCCTGCACCCTAACTTATCTTGTCGTACCTTGATGACGAACTGAGAAGACCCTTCTGCTCCAGCGCACCTGCCCCTTTACCAATATATGAGCCATATACACAATACATTTTATATTGTATAAATACACATATATGATGTATGATAAATCACATGCAATATATAATAAATTGTGGAGAAAGAATATCTATAGAATTTTGGTCTCCAAGGGTAAATTCTCACAATACTACACCATAAATAGTTGAGAGGAGTTAAGCATCACTAACAGTCCAGCCATATACCTATACTCATATAGTCGTAAGACTTTTTTAGACCAAAGGGGCCATGGGGAGCCGAGCATTACCAACAGACTAACCCTTACTCCATAGATCCAAAGTCAAAGTCACATCGATAATATTTATGTCTAAAAAGGATTGACTCGAAGCCAAGAATCAACTATGATATGTTTGTAGCATATTTTAATATCATATCACAATTATCTCTCATAATCAAACTAGTACACACTTGGTCCTAATGCATACCCATCAAGTGACATGTCCCACAAAATTTTCCTCCTCCACATTCACAACTAAACACATTCACACACAAACCAAATATTAACCATTCCATTTCTCAAACAAGCACTTAATCATGTGAAGACTATCATAAATGTATACAGTATGCTACATGTACCTATACTCGTATCTATATATTTAGATATAGCAATATTACTCACATAGGCATTATAATAACGGCTACTCAAATTACATATGTATATGTATATACTTGTAGTTACTTATATCATATCTACGTGTATAAGTATAAGGGCATATATCCTAGCTTAACATGTCATCAATCATATCAATTTAGAACCATACTCAATAGAGGGTATGGATTCAATATCGATAGATAGATATGAACTTACCTAATTGATGTATTTGTTAGTTTGAACCTAGCAATGTGGTTTATCAATCATCAGTGATGCATGCAGTGATTGGCGATAAGATCATAGTACTTTTGCTTATTATATCGAAGAGAGTTTAATGGTAGTGGTGGTGGTGGTTGGCAATACTCACCGGAGGTGACGAATCGAAGATTTGAGGTTTTTTTCTAATTGTTCTCAATTTTTTTTATGAGTCCAATATTGTTGTGAGGTAAAATAGGTATGATTATGACGAGCTCAAAGAGAGAAGTTGATTGGTATATATGGTTGGCCTGTTAAAGTTGCTGATATTAAAGAATAGAAAAAGAGTACAAGTGAACGCAAATGAAGAACATATATAGAAGTAGATATATTGTAGTGGACGCTACTTGGAGTCACTATTAGAAGTTGATTGTAAATGACCTGAAAAATAAAGTTAAGGGGAGTTAGACCTTACTGAATAAGTCTATATTGCCCACTCAATGATATATTCACACAATATGCATTTTATATTGTCTAAACACACATATATGATGTATGATATATGATGTATGATAATTCACATATAATACACAATAAATTATCGAGAATGAATATTTATAGGACCTTAGTCTTTAAGGGTAAATTCTCACAATACTACAACTTGAACAGTTAAGAGGAGCTAAGCATCACCAACGGTTCAACCATAACATTTATACTCATATAGTCGTAAGATTCTTTTAGACTAAAGGGGGAACAGGGAGCCAATCATCACGAATAAACCAGCTATCACTCAATACTTATAAAGTCATAATCTATCGAAGAAGCCCATGTAAATAACAACTCAACATTAGTCTATTTATGTTGCTATCTTGATTTCAGAGTTAGTTCTAAATTTGTTAGAAGTTTGCTATTTATTCCTTTTGTGCATATGAGTTGTTTATATATCTCTCCTGTATATATTAATTGATAACATAATAAAATGAAGTACGCAAAATTCTCTCTGCATATCCTTCTCTACTGCTTGTTGTTCTCTGCTGAAACAGATATAAAGAATGAAAATCTTAAATAATGGCATGGTGTCAGTGCAATAAAATCTTATTATACTTCAAGCAATCATTTTTTGTGAGTACTTCTTTTGATCGAATTAATTCATTTCTTTTTTGAAGAATTTGATTTTGATTTATATCTTTTTTTTCGATCCATTGATTTGATTCATCAATCATCTAGCGTACACTACATCTTATTTTTTAAAAATATTTTAGAACAATTATTTTTGTTGAATCATCAATTGTTCCAACCTGACTTTAAGATCCTTCAAATTTCATCCTTCAATCAAAATTCTATTGCATTTTTTCTCTGCCTATAAAGTTTTTGCTAATGTTACTCATAGATTCCATATTTTGTTGATTCAACTAAAATGATGTCTACTAGAACAACATCTAGTGTACCTATGATTTTGGTTACTCTTGATCCTTCTTATACATTTTACTTGTCAAATGCTGATCATCATGACTATAAGCTCTCAACCAAGATTCTTACTGGAGAAAATTATGGGAATTGGAAGAAGTCATGAAATTTCTCTTCTAGCAAGTAACAAATTGGGTTTTGTCGATGAAACCTGTACAAAACGTAATTCTGATTCTCCTCTATTGCCCTATTGGATTTGTTGTAGTAGTATGGTATTATCATGGTTATTTAGGTCTGTCAGTGAAGACATTTCAGACAATCTTTTGTATTGCTCAACTGTAAAGCAAGTTTGGGATGAATTGACACAAAGATATGAGAATAGTGAAGGAACGAGAATTTTTGAGTTACAGCAAAGTATAACAACATGTAATCAGGATAATGTTCCTATCTTTAAGTACAACTCTAAACTCAAAAAGTTATGGGATGAATATATTATGCTCATAGACATTTTTGCCTCAAATGTGAGGCTACACCAACAATCGCAAAACTCTTACAGAATCAATAGCTCTTGAAATTCTTGTTAGGATTATAAAAGGATTACAAGAATGCAAAAGGAACCATTTTGATGATGAAGCCCTTGTCACAGATAAATGAGGCATATAATATGATCTTTCAGGAGGAGAGGCAGAACAATATTCAATCGGTCTCTCAAACCTTACCCTTTGAGTCCTCAGCTTTGATAAAACATTAAAGCGCTTATGAATCTAACCAACAGAAGTTTTTTGATCCCTCAGTCTTAGTGACTTAGCATAAAAGTACTAGAGGTCATTTCAAGCAAAATTTTCAACAAAAAGGTCCTTCAAGGTTCTAGACTTCATAAAGAAAGGGAAATGTGTCTTGCAACTATTACAAAAAATTAGGCTATATAATTGACAAATGTTATAAGCTGCAAAATAAAAACAAGAGAGTGAATGCTACTGCTCAGACCAAGGAATCATTTTCCAGTTCTCACAATTTTAACCCTCAGGACTCACCAAGCTCCAGCCAGATTCCTCTCCCCAGTGATCTCTACAGCTAATTAATGGATCTCCTCAGCAAGCACAAGCTTGAATTTGCTGGTTCCGAGAAATGTGAGGCTTCTACTGCCATGTTAATAGGTAATAGTTTTTGTTTCTTGACTTCAAAGCTTAATACAATTTGGATCATTAATAGTGGAGATAATGTAATCATTACCTCTCATTTGAACTTTTTCACTACATATTCTTTGTTACTCATCCTTGTTAACTATCCCTAATGACACACAAGCAATATTTGAACATATTGGAAATGTTAAGTTGAGAGATGATTTACTTCTTTAAAATGTGTTTCATATGTCAAATCTTGATTTCAATCCGCTTTCAGCTAGCAAACTCATTGCACCTAACCTCATCTTTGCCCCAACTTCTTGCTATGTTTAGGACCTTTTCATGAATAGGTTGCTGGACCTTAGTAAAGAGTCAAAAATGCTTTATTATATGTCTTGCATCTATAATAATTCTACTCATCCTCATGTTGCTATTGTTCATTCTTCTAACAATTTTGTTTGTAATTGTGTTAGTATAGTCCATGATACTACTGATATGTGGCATTGTAGAATTGGTCTTATGCCTATCCTGTTATGCAATATATAGAGTGTATACCTACTATTTCTAAGTTGAATAAAATTTGTCAAGTTTGTCCTCAAGCACGACATACTAAAAGTTCTTTTCCCTCTAGTTCATCTCTTGTTTCTCATGTTTTCGACACGTTACATATTGATATTTAGGGTCCCTATAGTTTTCTTATTAATAAGTCTCTACTTACTATCTCGGCAAGAAGTTGGAGATGCACGATCTGCTTCCGGAAATGGGTAGGGGCATTGTCCAAGAAAAATCTGATCTTGGAAAATGTAGCAGACTATGGGATACTGAGAATATTCATCATGTACTAACGAAGAAAATGGTCCATTTTGAGAGGATGGATCGTCTGAAATTGCTGTAAGTTTCAAGCAAAGCCAAAAGAACTACCTTGAGCTCCCCTACCATACCCTCCTCCACCTCTACCAAAGGCAGGCATTCCATTAAAGCCCCTGAATGATGGTTGCACCTTATTTGGTAGAAGCAAAGAAGAACTGGTATCAGGTCAGGGGAATTGTTTTTGGTGTTGTCTTCACATGGGAGGGTGCCTCAAGGTTATTGCAGTTCATGACACCAAAATTTGTAAGAGACAAGAATACAGTTAAATGTAAATTGCATTTGCAGGAAAATGAAATCATTTCTGTTGACAAATGCATGCCTTGGCCCCTCTAATAAGTCAAAAATTGGTGGCTATTGGTTGCATGCTTTAGCCTCCTTTAAGTCAAAAATAGATGGCCACCTTTCAGGCTTTGTATTTTGGCCATGTTAGGCCAAAATCTCCAAAATCTTCAAGCGTGCTTGTGGTAAGATTTTTCTTGAGCGATGATTACGGAGAGACAGAATTTGTTGGACGGAAGCTCAAACATTTGCCTATAAATAGAGGATTTTGTTGAAGCTTCAAACACACCATTCCTTCCTCTCCTTCAGTCACTAAAATAGCACAAATCCTCTCATCTTTTTCTTCAGTTATTTTCTGTATATTTGATGATTTTTAAAAGCCTTTTGTTTCAACCTTTGTACTTGTATATATTTTCCACATATTAGTAAAATTGCTCTCCCTCTGGCTATGGACGTAGGTCATATTGACCGAACCACGTAAATCTTTGTGTCATGTCCTATTTATTTTGCCTCTTCTTTATTTTTTATTATTAAAATTCGGACTATTAAATTCAACCGGTATCCAATCCAGAGGACATTTTCTTTAACAAAAGAATAAAAGAGAAAAGACTGAATGTGACCAGCGTGGTCCGGAGGTCGAAGCTAATTAGCAATTCAAGTAAGAAGGAATAATGTATAGCAGCTAGTCACAACTCATGCTAACTAGGAAAGGCAATTTTAGTGGAAGAAACCTTTCATGAGTTGGCCTCTCGCATGAACTGTCTGAACATGTTATGGGTATGGCTTTAAGCATTTGAAGGACCATCTTTTGCAACTTTCTCTCTTCTTCAATCATTAGACCATCACTTTCGCTACATATGTAATGAGGATCCTAGAGCGAGAAATTCCAGTGATGTTTTACACTTTCTATCGCCCTTTCCCACTTATCTCTCTCTGGATTGATTACGATACATATCACGAGTTCATCTAATTAATATATGTTCATCATGTTTTAATGATTTCCGTTCGATTTGGTTGTCTGCCACACCAAAACCAATTAATTTGCTGTCAGTATTTTGGCATATGGGAATGGAATCAACTTTCTCTCTCACTCTGTCTCTTTAATTTTTTCTTTGATTTTTTGGTAAAGACTGTAATTTTATTTATAGCTTGGTTTCAAAAGTCAAAAAGTTCTCCTAAATTAGTTTAGATATTTCGAGATAGTACGATTGTATATCTCACGGGAAGCTTAAAATCGTACTTGACCTTCAGCAATCATCATCAGTTTCGTTATCCCAACGTTAAATAATTAGAAGCCTACTACAGAAGATAAGGCTTATGAAATTCAGGAGGATTACGAACCTCCATTAGAATGCTAGGTGTCAAGGGAAATAAACAAGGGTCTGAATGGTACTCAAGTCAGTCAAATGTCTTGTATTGCTGCTAAACAGATAGAGTTAAAAAGCTATAAATAGTGACAATATAATATGTACGATAATGTCACTACAAAGTTTTGAGTATTGTGCGTAGCACAGTACTTCCCTTTAACAAGTGCAACCTGTTCCGCTACAAGTTCTACTGATATTTTTTCCTACTTAATGATGTCTTGTTAGTTAATTAGAATCACCACCTAGTGACAAGTTAATATGCTTGACAGTAGCAAATTGAAGAGTCTTATCATGCATGATAGAAGAGCCACTGTCAAAGGCATGATGGTAGTTAAGAAAGATAGGTTTTGAGTACAGGGGGTAAGATGCATGGGTTGGGAGCGTCCCAACATTGACAGAGACAGTTGAGGCAAAGGATGGCTTCTTTATCTCTTCTTTTTGGTATTGCAGGAAGACGTGGGAAAGAGATATGATTGCTTAAAGGGAATCACAAGCTTGATTCCCACATGCTCACTTTTCTAGTGCAATTCGTGTCCTGCTTGGAGGAATCTTAGTGGATATTAGAAGCATCTTCTCAAGGGCAATATCCAACAAAAGCAAGAATCCTAGAAACATTTAGATCTTTCTACATACTCGAACTGGATACCCGGAAGCGGATATCCAGTTGGAGCCACTAAGTTGGATGGAAATGTAATAATGTGGATCCATGAACAAATACAAAAGTAATGTTCTTGATAAAAGGTTTATTCCCTCTCTTCCTCTTTATTCTTTGATAGTTTCTCCATGGTTCAGAAACAGTATACCCTTATGTCTTTTGAAACGATGTTGTCTTCAATGCAAACATATGACTTCCTTTATATATGTTTGTGTGAAAAATGGGTTGAGTAAAGAAGAGAGAGAAAAGGTCTTAGATCCATTTGATTCCAACTCTGAGAGGCCCAATAACTATGATGTTAGGTTCTTTCCATTATACTCAAATTCATACGTTATATAGAACACTAATTAATTAGAAAAATTAATCTAATAAGAAAAGGAGTAGAGATTCTCTCTAGCCTTCCGCAAACTAGAATTCACATATTAAGAATTATTAGGGTTAATTTAAAAATTCTCAAACTTTCTCAGCAAATATTAAAAAATAATATTAAATTCCATTATTTAATAAAATAAAAATATAAAAACATAAAATAATTAATCACTCTTTCATATTATGATTAAAATCACAAATCACATCACGTCACCTCACTCGCATTAATGGAGAGTTTAAATAATAGAATTTTTATATGAAATAACTACAATATATTACATTCAAGTAATAAAAATGCTAATCCAATATGAGTATCTATATCATATAATGTTAAGCTCTTTTTGTTAAAAAATGAAAGTTTAAACATTTTACCACAATCTTTTAAAGTTTATATTAGTGTTACAAAATTAAGTCAAAGTTTAATATTTTTTTTGCAATTAACTCTAATTATTATTGTTGTAATCTTGGCTGTCGAATCTGCATGGCTTATTATTCGCATAGGGATCCGTCACTAACGATAAGTGTTTCCTTTTATCCCGAATGCGATCTCAGGTGACAAGAAATTCCATTTAAATGATAACAATATCCAAAATAGTGATTTATTAAATATTTTTATGTCCCAATAATTGCATTTGTGAATGTTTTATAAACTTTGGCCAAATATAGAAAGACCTCCTTTATCAGTAAAAGATCATGTATGATATAAAAGTTTCAAAGTGTATTATTATTATTTACCATTTACGAGACAGCCTCATTTTAAAATAATTTTTTGACCAGTTAAAGAATGATCTCCAATAATTATTTTTAAATTGAAAATAAAAATAAATCAAACTTGTATGTTTACTTTACATTCCTCTATTTTATCCCAATAGATTTAGTATTCAATTTGTAGTTTTCCTTGGATTTTAGTCCCAACGTTAGTGTGTGCATCACTAGCTAGCTCGTCTATGTTTATATACTACTTTCTAGTCTTCCACAGTATTAAAGCAATATCATATCTTTGAAAAAATCCCAATCTCATCCAATCTTTTAGTTATTAAAAACTTTAAGAATCTTTATTACTTCTATCCAACAGATAATCCTGAGTTTATTTTGGTTGCGAACATCCTTATCAATGGTAATTATTCTACGTTGAATTCTGCTATGTCGATGGCTCTTACTTCCTCAATTAAAACTTAGTTCTCAAGCTCTTAGATCATCCACTCGCCTCAGCATAATGGTGATTTCGTAGCCTTTCAATTTCTATCAATGATAAGGTTATTTATTCCAACTCAGCAAGCAGAGTTTGGAGAAATTGGTGGAGCAATTTTCTCAAGGTAGTGGAGTCATGATTTAGGAACGAAGGAGGTATGTTTTGATGAATTACGATGGACCTGTTTTTTACTGTTCAACATATTTAATAAATTTAAAGATTTATGACATGGGTTTTCTTGTTATGTGATTGTGCATACATATCTATGGTAGAGCTTGGCAGTTGATTATATATTTCATAAATAATATTTATATATATACATAAATGATATTTATCCAATTATGTACCAGTACCTTGGATAATCATGAATATGTATCTGCTAATATTGTTGCAACTTAATTCATTATCGGAGATATTTCCTTCTCTCATTTTAGGTCGATATACAAAAGAACTCGATTGCTAGCTGTACTTTCTAATCAACATATATGCATGATTCACCAAATATTCTTCCTTCACTTTCTGCCAATTTGCTTCCAATCTTGCTCGAGATGCTTTTCAACATTTTACTACTTGGATTATTGATGATCCAGTAATTTGTCTTACCAGTTCTTCTAAATCCCATCTTCCAAATATAATCTTTTGTATTTGTTTAGTTGTTTACCTTCCTATAAGTGTCACCACTCTTATTTGTGTATGTTTTATTTCATACTATACTTTGGTGTGGTGTCTGACTGAGTCGATAGCACTCCAAATTATTATTCAAAAGAACCATCAATAATAAGTTTTTAAGTCTCAGTTTAATTCCAATCAAAATTAAGAAAAGAGTCCAATTAAAATCCCAAATTCCATTTTAAGAAAAAAGGCCTCAAGTTCATCAAATTCCAAGCCTAGTTGACATATAAGAAAAAGAGGCAAAGCCTAATGTCTAGTCGAAGCCATAATTCAATCAAAGCCCAACATTCTGTCGAAATAGAAGCACCTAATCAAAGTAAAAAACCCTCCAATTCACGTCTCAATTAATCCCAATTCAAGAAAATCTCAATTTCATTTGTAGACCAAATTGTAGTCTAGTTCTCTAGTCCATTTCAAAAGTTCAATCCTAAAAATCCTAGTGCAAATCCATCCTTATTCATTCCAAAACCCAAAGTTAGAATCAAAATTATAACTCTAATAGAAGTCTCGAGACAAAAAGATTCCAATTTCCTTTAACCTTTTGTTATAAATTAATTATTTTTTACCATTCTTTAACCAAAAGTTCCTTTTCAGAAAGCCTCAATGATGGCCTAATTGTCTGCAATCATTTTTGTTTTTTCAAATACAGGTCAATATCCATTTTTGTTTAAACTCTTTCTCATCATTCTTTGTCCAAAACATCATTTCCTGAAAGTCTCAATAATGACCTAATTCTACACGTCATTTTATTTTCTTTAACTTACGCCAAATATTTCAAAATCCATTTGAGAAGTATAATCTTTATTTTAATCATAATAAGAATGTTCATTCTCCTAAATTTCAATCTACATTTAATTCTTCTCAAAGTCTCTAATCAAGCAAATCGACAAAATCTTTGGTTAATTTATAATTTTTCTTCAATTAAAAAAAACCTTTAATGTAATGTCATTCAATTCCTTTTATTTTGTTAAGAAGAAATCCTTTTGAAGTTTATCCTTTTCTTAAATTTACTAAAAGCTCTTAATTTATTTTAATATATTTTTAAATATTACACTATTAAATATTTAAAGAAATTAAAATTTAATTGTTATTCTTTTTCTTAATTTTTGCTTTCTATCTTAAACAATATGTTTTAAAATATTTTTATCTGAACAAACAAATTGCTACAATTCAATAATCAAAATTTAGGTAAGTCTTTAATATAATAGATTTTGATGCTTTAATTTTTTATTTTTTAAAAGAAACCCAGAAATTTGGTTTAAAACCTTAGAATTTATTCTTTCTTCCCTACAATGGTAAGGTGGTGGCAGTGATAGTAGTGTTTTGTATGATGTTTTAGGGTTTGATTTGTTATGCATTTTGTGTTAAATTAAGTGTTAAGTATGCATTTAGGGCTTAATTAGATTAGTTTTTGTGTTTAAGTGTTTTTATAGGATAGTTTGAATCTTTGAGCTTAAATTGTATATTTTTTAGGTACCTTGATGTGTGTACTAGTTTTGTAGGGTAAACAGGGAAGAATGGTGAAGATTTGAAGAGCTCCGGGTCAAAACATACAGGTTACGATCGTGCACATTGGCCACGATTGTGACAGAAGAGGGAGAGCCAGAGGTAGCCAGGTCACGATCGTGCACCAGGACTCACAATCGTGACAGAAAGCATCAAGTTAGGCCATGATCATGCACTTCAGGCTACGTTCATGACAAAAAGGAAAAAGTGCCAGCAACGATCGTGGCAGGTAGAGCCACGATCGTGCCATGGATCAGGTTGATAGAAAAACTCAAATTTGGGGTAATTTTTTGGACCGTTTTGACCCCGAGTTTGACCTAGAGCTGTTACCAAATAAATAGAACAATACCTAGCAGCGACTAGCAGAGATTAAAGAGCCGAGAGAGCTAGACAAACGCGAAATTCTATCAAAAATCCAAGGAAAAACCTAGTTAGAGATCAATCGATTGAGGAAGGAGACAAAGGAAGAGAGGCACGGAGACATGTTTGACGCGACGTAGTTTCCAGAATAGGTAGTTTCTCGCAGTCGCGACTCTGAGATCCATTCCGACAATTTTTCTAGTTTTTATTTCGACTTCATTGATGTATGGGATTTGAGGTTGATTAGAATTATTTGTCCTTGAGTGTTGATTTTTCTGTCTAAACCCACCTTCGGATTTATTTATTCTTGAGATTAATAAAATTGATTTGATTGTGTTTTATCTCGATTTATTGTGATTCAATTTGATTCTTCATAACTGGGCAATAAACTGAGAGGGTGAACTGGTGAAAATCATCGATTTAGGTTAACAAGAGTTAGGTAAATCGATAGATATAAAATTAAATCAAACTAGTAGAGTCGTGTAATGAGAGATCGAGCACAGATTTCTGGTAGTTTACTAGATAACGTTAGAACTAATTTAGGTTTTGGACAAATTGTGGATCGAGAGATTGCAATTTTTATAATTTGAATTAGGGTTAAGAATTATAACTCGAGAGAGAGTAATTTACCCTAGGATCGTCTAGGCTCATTAAATAAAAACTTTCATAATTGGGTAAATTTTCTTTAATTTCGAATAGATTCCCCCTTTCTCTCAATTGGTCGCTTCTAGGTTGAAATTCTGATTATTTATGTGATTTTACTTTTGTTTGTTCTTTGGGTGCTTAATTTCTCATATTTGATTTTAAATTGATTTAAATTTCTACATTAGTTGTTAAATTAGGTTTTGCGAACTCAGCTGCCGTTAGATTTTAGGACTAGTTCCTTTCCTCGTAGGATCGATACCTTAGGTACTACGCGAACGACCTATGCGATTGAGGAATTTACTGAGGTTATAAATAGTAAAACTTAGCATGTGCATAACCCAGAACGAACAAGTTTTTGACACCGTTGCCGAGGAAGGCAACTTAGTTCTACAGTTTAAGGCAATAGGATAGCTTTTAATTTTATTTTTGTTTTTCGTAGTTCTACGTATGAATCATGCTCTTGTATGAACACAAGAGTTACGAGGGGTCCGATTCACAAAATTAAGGCCTTAGATTTAGACATAAGACGTTTAGAACGAACCATTAGGAAAGCTCAGCGAGAAGAAGAAGAAGAGTTTGAGAAAACATAAATGGCCAAGGAATTCCAAAGAAGCATGGATCAAGAAGTCAACCCTGGTAGGCAACAATAGAGGACCCTCATGGATTTTATGAGGTCAGGGTTCAATCTTGCGAACCAAGGAGTGGCCAGACTGCCTGTTCAAGTGGTTTCTTTTGAAATCAAGCCAGCCCTCTTATATATGCTTCAACAGAACGTCCAGTTCTATGGACTTGCAAATGAAGACCCAAACACCCACATCGTGAGTTTTCTCGAGATCTGTGATACTTTTTGGTATCACCAGATGTCAAATGACGCAGTGAGAATTAGGTTGTTTCCCTTTATACTTAGGGATAGAATAAAGGCTTGGTATCATTCACTAAATCCCGCCAATATTACGACATGGGACCAGCTAGTGCGTGCTTTCCTAGATAAGTACTTCCCACTAACAAAGACCACCAGCGTTACAAGGATTTGCAGAGGAGATGCCCACACCACAATTTACCCAAGGAGTTTCTACTACAGACATTCTATAATGGAGTAAACCCACAGACTAGAGGCACCATTGATGCGACATCGGGAGGATCTTTAATGAGAAAGACAGTCGATGAAGCTGAGGAATTAATAGAGGAGATGGCCAACAATAGCTACTTATGGGTTAGTGAACGTAGTAGGTAGCCTACTAACTTTAGGGAGTAGAAAGGAGTTGTTGCTATCGATCAGATGATGGAAATGCAAGCTAAGATCCACAACTTACGTGACAACTTAGTAATATGAAGGCGTCATCCTTAGCTACGGTAAAAGCCGCACAATTGAAGTGCGAGCTGTGTAGCCAATTTGTTCATGATACAATGGACTGCTTTTTGATGAGAGAAGATAACCCGAAGCAAGTTCATTACATGGGAGCCCAATTTGGATGTGGAGGGGATAATAATCCTTACTCCAACACATATAACCCTGGGTGGAAGAATCACCCAAATTCTCCTGGTCTAACAACAACAATGGAGGGCAGTCTAGACCTTAAGAACAATCGAGCTTCCAACAAGATAAAACAAGCTCGATGGATTCAAAATTGGACAAAATTTTGGATAAGATAGGAGGAATGGAGGAAGCACATAGGAGGCTTGAAAGTAAATTTGAGCAAGTCACGAAGAATCATGCTTTGTCTATCCACAATTTAGAAGTCCAAGTGGGGTAGCTCGCAGAAACAATGTCAACTCGGAATGCTGGAACTCTTCCAAGTAACACTGAGTCGAATCCGAAGGAAGGTATCATAGTTGTAAGCCAGACTCAGGACGAGGAGCTGGAAGAGGTAGACAAAGGAGAAGGTAAAGTAGTCAAGGATGATCTTCTAAGTGAGATTGTGAGCAAATCAGTGCACGTAACTTGACTGGTATTCCCACACCAATTCTTTACTCAGAAGGAATTATATGCTTGGAGGATAGCAGGAACGTTACAAGAAATCGAGCCAAACAAAATCAAGGAAGTGACGGAACGAATACAATCTGAACTGAAATTACAAGAGCCTGTCACAGAGAAGGGGAAGGAGCAAATACTGGAAGATAACCCTAACATAGTGAAGAAGGGTGATCTAGTTGACTTTTTCATCCTCTGCAATATCAAAAAAATCATCATAGATAGGGCATTCGCAGACTTAGGTGCAAATATAAATGCAATGCCCTACACTCGTGGTTTTAAATTAGGGTTACAAGAGTTAGTGCTCATAAAGTTTTTGGTTAAGACGGCTGATAGGACTTCACTGAGACCGATGGGAATCATGCAAAACATACCGGTAAAGGTTGGCAATTTTATCTTTGCCATGGATTTCTATATTTTGGACATTAATAAAGATGAGGATACTCTGATGATTCTTGGTCGACTGTTTTTAGCCACTGTGCGCTCAACGATTGATGTGGATAGGGGCGAACTAACTTTACGAGTAGGGAAGAAGCAACTGACCTTCAAGGTGACTGTTAGAGAGTACGGAGCTTCTTTAACTCTAATGGATCACAACAAACCCGAACCTTGAGAAGAATGGGAAGACATTGAGAATCTTGCAAATGCTTTTTGGAAGAAGCGCTCGAGAATGAGAAGGCGAGGCAAAGAAAATTCCAAAGAAGGTGGTAGTCGCAATATGGTAGTAAATATTCAGACTTTGAGATTAATAATCACGTTACCATCAAATCAGCCATTCCAACCACCATGAGCTTTAAAGAAGCATTGAACTACCGACGTTAAAAGAAGTGTTGCATGGGAGGCAACCCATGGAAAATTAGGTTATTGTTCAATCTTGTTAGATTAGTTGAATTTTGTAGTTAGGTTCATTCTTGTTTGGGTTCAATAAAAGCAAAAAGAAGAATAGGATTTCAGAATCATGGGGAAGAGTACGCAAGCGCATTAAGAGAAGTGAAGAAGAGCTATGAACCGAGAGAATGAAAGAATTGGGAGAAGAAGGTCTTGGTGTCATGATATAGGCACTGGCCATGATCGTGACTTGTCAGGTCATGATCGTGTCCTGCGATAGGGACTCCCTTCAATGATACGCCACATGCCACGATTATGGCATAGTAGGCCACGATCATAGCCTGCAACTATGCACAAGAAGGGAAGGACAAAATTTCAGGTCACGATCGTGGCCTACGATAGGGACTCCCTTCAGTGGTACGCCGCATTACCATTTTACCCTTTTTACCACCTATTTATTCAATTCTTACTTAACTTTCACTTTCACCTTCACTTTCATTTTTACTTTATCTCTCTAGAATTCCAACATTCAAATACTCTCACTTCTCTCTAAAATTTTTGCAATCTCTAAATCATTCCAATTTCAACCCAATCATGCCTTGTATCAAGCAAACCGCCCGACGGGAGCCTCACGGAGCACAACAAGTCGCGAGATGAGGGAGACAAAACCGAGCAGTGAACTTTGGAGCTTCATTTCCCATTTACACGGAGGAAGAAGGTATTCGTTTCTGTTCCCTTCGTTTTAGGCAACTTGTTGTGCCTAAATGCTTTGATTTTGATACATTAGATAGAATAGAAGTGCGTGAGTGAGTAGAGAACTTAGCAGAAAGGATCAAGTAGGGACAATTTATTAGATTCCAATTCCCCATTTATGAAAAGCTCACCCTAGAATTTTTCACGTCCCTGACCTTTGACCCCATGAACACTAAGGAAATATGGTTTAGATTGAGGGGGCGAGCGTATGAGTTAACGGTAGAAATTATGTGCGACATATGTGAATTCCACGAATCCACCATTGGCGACCAACATGATGACTTCCATCCCTCCCAATACTAGCATGAGCTTACCGACATTCAGCATTTTTACACAAAAGATGCCCACAATAACACTATCCAGTCATATGAACACTTATTGTTGCACAAATTTATGTGCCAGCTGGTCTTTGACAAATCAGAGACCAACAAGTGTTCAACCAAGGAACTGTTCATACTATGGTGCACATCCACACATATGCTGAATGCTTTTGCTGCAGTTATGTGAAAGCGAAGCAATCATCTTGGAATGGGGTACCAGGTGTCTGCCATCGCAAAGCATTTTGTTATGGATCGGAGGGGGTTAATAGTGCATTTGCCTGAGTTAACAGGCCACAATCGTTTACATTGGCCATGATCGTGACAGAAGAGGGAGAGCCAGAGACAGCTAGGCCACGATTGTGCACCAGGAGCCACATTCGTCACAGAGAGCGTCAAGTCAGGCCATGATCATGCACTTCAGGCCATGATCGTGACAAAAAGGAAAAAGTGTCAGCCACGATCATGGCAGGTAGGGCCATGATCGTGGCAGGTAGGGTCATGATCGTGCCCTGGGTCAGGTTGACAGAAAAACTCAAATTTAGGGTGATTTTTTAGACCGTTTCGACCCGAGTTTAACTTAGAGCTACTACCAAATAAATAGAACAATAACTAGCAGCGACTAGCAGAGATTAGAGAGTCGAGAGAGCTGGACAAACATGAGATTCTGCCAAAAATTTGAGGGAAACCTAGTTAGAGATCAATCGATTGAGGAAGAAGACGAAGGAAGAGAGGCACAGAGACATGCTTGATGTGACATACTTCCCGAAACAGGTAGTTTCTCACAGTCGCGACTCCGAGATCCATTCTGACAGTATTTTCTAGTTTTTGTTTCCATTTCATTGATGTATGGGATTTGAGATTGACTAGAATTATTTATCGTTGAGTGTTGATTTTTCCATCTAAACTCACCTTCGGGTTTATTTATTCTTAATATTAATAAAAGTTATTTGATTGTGTTTTATTTCAATTTATTGTGATTCAATTTGATTCTTCATAATTGGGCAATAAACTGAGAGGGTGAGCCAGTGAAAATCATCGATTTAGGTTAACAAGAGTTAGGTAAATTGATAGATAGAGATTTAAATCAAACTGGTAGAGTTGTGTACCAAGAGATCGAGCACAAATTCCTGATAGGTTAATGGACAATGTTAGAACTAATTTAGGTTTTAGACAAATTGCGGATCGAGAGATAGCAATTTTCATATTTTGAATTAGGGTTTATTAATTAGGGTTAAGGATTATAACTTAAGAGAGAGTAATTCACCCTAGGATCATCTAGGCCCATTAAATTGGAATTTTCATAATTGGGTAGATTTTCTTTAATTTCGAGTAAATTCCCCCTTTCTCTCAGTTGGTCGCTTCTAGGATGAAATTTGGATTATTTTTTTGAGTTTTCTTTTGTTTGTTATTTGGGTGCTTAATTTCTAGTACTTGATTTTAAATTGATTTAAATTTCTGCATTAGTTGTTAAATTAGGTTTTGCGAACTTAGCTGCTATTAGATTTTAGGACTAGTTCCCTTCCTCATGGAATTAACACCTTAGGTACTACGTGAACGACCCATGCGCTTACAGAATTTACCGAGATTATAAATAGTAAAACTTAGCATGTGCATAACCCAGAACAAATAGGCAGCCTAAATATGTGACAGATTGTTATAAGTAGTGAATAGGATGTTAATATTATAAAAGCCCATTATAGGCTAAGTTGGTGAGATATATATCATAAAGGTCAATTAACCAATACAATACTAGGCAATAGCTATCCCTATAGTAAGAAACAAAACGTTGCCAATATTACACAAGCCATTATAAAGGGAAATTATTAGTCATGCTTTCATTTTTTGAAATTTAGAAGAAAATAGAATAAAAGCATCTTTAAGAGGGTAATAGAATAATGTCAAGGTACAAACAAGATTAGAGTTAAAAGACCTAACTAGAACAAAATCATAATAACTAAGTTTATAATGTACAAAAAAGTCAATAGTAGGAGAAGTTTAGGGAAATGGAAGCTTCAGTAGAGGAAACATTCAAAAACTAGATTCGATACCTAGCTCGTGAAAACTGAGTATTCAAAGAACATCAACCTTAGTATAGTTTCTATTTCATCAATTTTAGAGGATCATTAGAGATGATTTGCATGCCATTCAGAAGCAAGTTTAATGCTTGTTTCCTTGATTTCCTTAGGCTATGTTTAGTTGGATGTAAGGTTTTTAATGGAATAGAATGGTTTATAATGGAATGGAATATAAATAGATGTAATGTTAGAAAATTATTGTTTAGGAGGGATTGAAGGGTTCATAATATAATATAGTGGAATGTTGTTTGGATGAAGGGTTTATAATGTAATAAAGTGTAAAGTTGTTTATCATTTTACATTCCATCCTAAACCACTCAAATCGAAGGTTTTTTATTTTTACTATTTAGGATGGAATATGATGTAATATGAAACCCTCTTCTTCCATCCCATCTCATTCCATTCCATTATAAACCCTCATCTCAAACAATGGAATAATATTTCATTACATTCCATTCCATTAATAATTCCCCAATGAAACATAGTCTTAATCTGTATAAATGTTCTTTGATAGAAATCCTAGACATTGAGTTATTTATCTTAGAACACTCTTCTATTTCTCTTAGCTTATAAAGCATATATCCCATAACTTAGCTAGATGGATATGTCTCCCTTATGAGTAAATTTCACTTTCTCAGCCCAAAAAACCATATGTGGACAATTACTTCTATAGCATTTAATCTTGCATTTACTCTATAAGACGTTCCAGAAGCTATTTCCATAATGAAAATTCAATAGAATGTCATCTTGTGTTTCTAAGTACTAATCACAAAGCTTGTATAGGTAGTTAGATAAGGTAACACCTTTAAACCTACCTATAGTTTGTAATATTGGTTTGGTTACTAACCATAGTATGAAATAGGCCATAGGGAAATTTTTATTTAACAAATTAATCTCCTCTTAGATACTCAGTCAACAGGTTCTTTAAGATAACTGGACATAATTTATTGGCAAAGCCATAAAAGCTTTGCCTCCTCTATTTAATCTTGTTCTCTTATTCTACTTTGGGTTTACCATTAGGAATATTTTTTAAAAAGCACAACGTATGTAATGATATACAACTTTTGATATAATTTGTTCTTGGTCGACTGAATCTATAAGTGCACAGAGTCGTTCCTAGTACTTACACATCAAGTATTCTAAGGTCATATCTCACAAGGACTAAAATACTCACTACTAAATTAACTCTAATTACTTGAAGCAAAATGACAAGAAATTTAAAAGATGATTGGATTGGAGTGAACAATCAATTGTGAAGAATGTAAATAAATAAACAAGGGAAAATATGATATTTGAGACTTAGGGCTTCAAGATTCACCAATTTAAAAGATTGATTGATAACTTATGGAATTGATTAAATGACAAGTTATAATAACAATTGCATAAATTCACTTATATTCTCTCTCAAGACATATAAGAATACCTAACTAGTTGATTAACATCTCTCAATGTGAAATCTAACTAGTCAAATTCATTAAGACCAAGCAATCCTAAGTTATCACAGTAAGATATCTCTATCTTTAAATCTAATATGTTTGTCTTCCTAATGCATAAATCATACTTCACCTCTCAGTCCATCATATGATTCCTAAGATTGCATTTATGGTGATTAAGCATAGAAACAACAATGAAGCTAAAAAAAGATAAATATAACCTAAGAACTTTTATTTAACATCAATTAATCCATAAAACAACAATCAATCCCTAAAATAGGCTACATCCCTAACCTTGAATGGAGTTTAGTTCCAGAACATGATAAAAGAATCTGAACAAATAAAGACAAATAACATCCAAGAAAGGGTAGAGAGAGAAAGTTGAAAGAACACAAAAAAGCTTACTTCAATCCTTTTTCTTCCTCCTCTTTTTCCTCTTTTGGGTACCTACTCTCTTGTTGCCTCGTTTTCAGTGCCAGAACCCATCTTTAGGTCTTCAAAATGAGTATATATCTT
>JANZXP010000008.1:32158332-32169943 GCA_027576715.1 Erythroxylum flavicans
AAAAGTGTACTGAGTTTTGTTAGTGATGTGACACGCCACCCTCGCGGGGCACGGATTCGGGTATCACTGTCGATATCAGGTTCGGGTTTTGCGGGAGTGGGGTGTTACATAAAATCTAGGTTAATACATTTATTACCTAATTTTCATGGTCTTACAGGTGAGGATGCATTTAAGAATCTTAAGGAGCTCGATGTGGTTTGCCTGAGCATGAAACCTCTAAAAGTGACAGACGAGCAAATCATGTTAAGGGCGTTCTTGTTCTTGCAAAAAGATGCGGGGAAAGATTAGCTGTTCGATTTACTGGTTGGGAGTGTGAATACTTGGTTAGAGATGAAGAAACTATTTTTGGAAAATTATTTTCCATCATCAGAGATAGCTAGTATTTGGAAGGAGATCTATAGCATAAAATAGTATAATGGAGAGTCCCTTTACGAGTACTGGGAGTGTTATACAAAGTTGTGTGTTAGCTGTCTACATAATAACATTCCAGAGCAACTTCTCATCCAATATTTCTACAAAGGGTTACTACCAATAGAGAGGAGTTTGGATGATGTGGTGAGCGGTGGGGGTACTATGTGAGAAAACCCCCATTGAAGCCAGGATTCTACTTGAGCAAATGGCCACTAACACTTAACAATTTGGCACTTGCAATGATGGTCGACGTGTAAACAAGGTAAGTACTTCATCTATCAAACATCATTTAGTAACATCTTTTGTTAGATAGATTGCAGTTGGACAGGCATAAGTAAAAGCATGTGGAATATGTTCAAACACGAGCCATTCGACTGATAAGTGTCCGATACTACAAGAGGGAAGTATGGAGTATGTGAATGCTGCAGGAGGGAACTTTCTGAATCAATACAACCTGTACTTGCAGACGTATAAACCAAGCTGGAGAAATCATCCTAACTTGAGTTACAGAGGGAGCAGGCAATAGAAATACTTCTAGAATTGGTCACAAGGAATAAAATAATTTAAACTAAGGCCACAAGAAGCACAAGGAACCTCCTTTTATAGTTTAGGTAAATCTCTAAACAAACTTGTCAAGACTCTTACTGCTAATAATCTGCAATTTCAATAGAGTATGCAACAATTTCAACAAAGTATACAATAGCAGCTCCAATAGGGTATACAACAGATTCAGCAGGAGATAAAAGCAAGCATACAGAATGTGAAAAACTAATTGGTTCAGATGGTAGTGAGGCTCAACCATCTGGAATCACAAAGTAGAGGAAAGCTGCCATCTCAACCCGAGGTGAACCTGAAGAACATAAGTGCTATAACCCTGAGGAGTAGAAAGGAGATTAAGGGTCCTAAGAGAACTCCACCAAGCATTACTAATGAGGAAGAAATCGAGAAGGAGTTGAGAAAGGAAGAGAACACTTCATCTAGTACAAAGCTAAACTTTGAAAGCCCAATTATCATTAAGACTAATCCTCCACCTTTTCCTAGCAGACTAACAAGACCGAGCAAGGAGAAAAAAGATAAAGAGATATTGGAGACTTTCTGGAAATAGTCTTGACAAAGTGTATGGAAGCAGTAGGCAATAATGATGTTGAAGTGGGAGAAGAGTTGGTTTAACTGGCGGTTGCCTTAGAATCATTAAGGAAATCTCTAAAGAGGTATGATTTGGATTCCATGCAGTTATCCAAATCTCACCAAAAGTTATTACCTTCTGATGTGCAGGCACCTAAAGTAGAACTGAAGCCGCTCCCTATATACCTCAAATATGCCTATTTGGGAGATAAACAGACTCTTCTAGTTATCATTTCGATGGAGTTGACTTTAGATCAAGAAGACAAGCTAGTTCGAATGTTGAGAGAGCATAAGAAGGCCATTAGGTGGACGATCACAGATATCCAAGAAATAAGCCCGTTTATATGCATGCATCACATTTTGTTAGAGGAGGATGCAAAGTCCACAAGGCAAGCTTAATGTAGGCTGAATCCTCTAGTGATGGAAGTAGTGAAGAAGGAAATGTTGAAGCTTCTCGATGCTAAGGTTATTTACCTAATCTCTAATAATAAGTGGGTAAGTCCTGTTCAAGTGGTTCCAAAGAAGTCTGGAATCACAGTTGTGACTAATCAGAAAGGTTAGTTGTTTCCCACTCGAGTGCAAATCAGGTTGCAAGTTTGTATTGATTATAGGAAATTGAACTCAGTGACTTATAAAGACCATTTCCCCTTCCCTTTATTGATTAAATGCTTAAGAGATTGACTGGTTATGACTATTATTATTTTCTAAATGGCTTTTCAGTTTATCTTTAAATCCTGATTGCACCGAAAGATCAAGAAAAGACCACCTTCACTTGTCTATTTGGTATATTTGCTTACCGCAGGATACCATTTGGATTATGCAATGCACTTGCCATGTTCCAAAGATGTATGGTGAGCATTTTTTCTGAATATGTTGAGAAAATCATTGAGGTATTTATTGATGATTTTAGTGTTTATGGTTCTTCCTTTGATGAATGCCTTGAGAATCTTATGATTATCTTAGAACAATGCATTGAAACTAACCTTGTGCTGAATTAGGAAAATTATCATTTTATGGTGTATCAAGTTATAGTTTTAGGGCATATTATATCTGCTAGGGGTATTGAGGTAGACAAATATAAGGTTGATCTTATTTCTTCTTTACTTTACCCCTCTACTGTGCTGGAAGTGCGTTCTTTTCTTAGGCATGTAGGTTTTTATCAAAGATTCATTAAGGACTTTTTAAAGATAGTCTCACCATTATGCAAGCTGCTATAACAAAATGTCTCTTTTGAGTTCAATGATAAGTGTAAGAAAGCATTCAATAAACTTAAGGAGCTTTTGACATCCCCACCGGTTATTTAACCACCAGATTGGAGCCTCCCCTTCGATATCATATATGATGCAAGTGACTATGCAATGGGGGCAATTTTAGGACGAAGAGTGGGCAAAGCTTTACATGCCATCTATTATGCTTCAAAAACCCTCAATCCAACTCAATTAAATTATTAGATAACTGAAAAAGAACTTTTATCTGTGGTTTTTGTTTTAGAAATATTTTAGTTGTATTTGCTTGGTGCTAAAGTAATTCTTTATTCTGACCATGCAGCTTTACAATACCTAGTCACAAAGAAAGAAACAAAACCAAGGCTAATCAGCTGGATTCTCCTCCTTCAAGAATTTGACTTAGAGATCTGAGATAAAAAGGGGAAAAAAATGCGGTGACCGACCACCTCAGCCGTTTGATCAAGGAAGAGGATAACATCCCTTTGAGAGAGACATTTCTGGATGAACAATATTTTTTGCTGATGTTTCACCACCATGGTATGCAGACATTGTGAATTTCTTAGTTACTAACAAATTACTTGTTAGTTTGTCAATGGCTCAGAGGGACAAGCTACAGAATGAAGCAAAGTACTACGTCTAGGATGATCCATATCTTTGGAGGCACTGTGCAGTTCAAGTCATCAGGAGGTGTGTATTTGAAAGTGACACACCCTCGATCTTAGCCTTCTGTCATTCGTATGCATGTGGAGGACATTTTGGAGTAAAGAGGATGACTCATAAAGTTTTGGAGAGGAGTTTCTACTGACCATCATTGTTCAAAGATGCATACATCTTCTGTAAATCATGTTACAAATGCCAACAGTCAGGTAATATGTCCTATAAAGACCAATTACCCCTAACTCACTATAGTTTTCTATGAAATTTTTGATGTTTAGGGTATTGAAATTATGGGACCTTTTCCTCAATCTTTTGGTTTGAATTATATATTACTTATAGTTGATTATGCTTTAAATGGGTGGAAGCCAAAGCCACCAGAACTAATAATGCCAATGTTGTTACAGATTTTGTTAAAGTTAACATTCTTTCTAGGTTCAGGATACTAAAAGCAATCATTAACGACAGAGGAACCCATTTTTGCAATATGGTGGAAACAATGTTTAGAAAATATCACATCACACACAAGGTTTCCACCGCTTACCAGCCCCAAACTAACGAATAAGCTGAAGTGTTGAATCGAGAAATCAAGGCAATCTTGGAGAAAACAGTGTAGCCCAATAAAAAGGATCGGAGCGTAAGACTAGATGAAGCATTATGGGCCTACAGGATGACTTATAAAATACCAATTGGGATGTCTCTGCATAGACTATTGTTTAGAAAACCACGTCACATTCTGATGGAATTGCAACATAAGGCATATTGGGCCATAAAAAGATGCAACATGAATTTGGATGATATAGATGTGCATAGGAAATTGCAGCTGCAAAAGTTAGATAAGGAATGACTCTTACCATAATGCAATCATATATAGGGAGAAGACGAAAGCTTTTCATGATAATATGATTTTAAGGAAAAGCTTCTCGGTGGGTCAGAAAGTGTTGCCATATCACTCCAAGCTTAAATTATTCCTAGGTAAGTTACGTCCCTATTGGGTTGGTCCATTTGTTGTTACTCATGTCTTTCCTTTTGGTGCAATAGAGATACACAGTCTAAAAATTAATAAGACATTCAGAGTGAATGGTCATCGCTTGAAGCCATATTATGAAGATTTCCAAACAGAGGATTTGAAAGTATTGATGTTGGAAGAAGCAAATGGTGTCACTTGATGCGAGCAACATAGAGTCGAGCCCACGATAATAACAAAGGCGCTGCTTGGGATGCAACCCAAAGGAAGTTAATTTATGTTTATTTACATTTTCACATTTACTATTTTTGTTAAATGATCCATTTCTTGCATTTGTTGTTACATTGGAGACGATGTAAGTTTTATGTGTGGGGGTGGGGATCTTAGTTTTTCTGCATGTTTTTTAGCTTTAGTATTACTTATGTGGCTTCTTAGGCAGTTTTCAAAATCAAACAGAGAAAATAAAAAATTTTCTCGTTTTCTATTGCTTTTAAGACTATGTAGCCATAATTAGAGTGTGAATTGACCAAAAAAATCCACAGCAACTTTCGTATGCACATCCATACTATGTGCATTATCTTTAGAAGAGTAGTAACTAGTAGTAGACAAAAGCCAGTGAGATTTTGAGCCTTATTAGACGGACACATCCATACTAGTCTCATTATCTTTTGCTTTTGTGTGTGACCTTCATGACATGTACATCTTGACTTTGCTTTGATTTTCTATTCGAGACCACATTTTATCACATGCATTAACATGAAAATGATTAGGCATTTTTTGTTTTTACAAACTACATTAACCAAATAACCCATTAATATGAATTTGTAAAGTCCCTTTGAGCTTTATTAAACTTTCTTTTTATATTAACCAAATTACATGTAAACTTAACAAATTTCCTACCTAAGCCATAAAACTAGTGGAGCATTTGTTAATTGTTGATGATTGTGGACATACAAAAGTCTAAGTGTGGAGGTGTGTATATATGTGGGTTGGTTATAGTTGTTAGAATGTCATGTTATAAATTCCATTATTAGTGTAGCTTCTTTTAATTTTTATATAAAAAGGAGAAAAAAAGAGAAAACCAAAAAAAAGAAAAGAAAAAAGTTTTAAATAAAAGTACCAAGGAAGAAATGCATATGTTTCGCAAAGTTACTCATTATTAGTCTTTCCTTTTAAAGTTGTAATGAAAGGGTTACTTAAGTATAATATAAATAAAGGAGATGTAGTTCTTAAATATCACACCCTATAGTTACAAAGTCTTGTTTATTGTCAACTTTTGTGAGTGATATATGCTCGATGTGGTTTATGGCATGAGAGCTTGAATTTAAGCTAGGAAACATAGTTTTTTCATTCATCATAGTTGATGTACAAAAGTGTAAGTGAATGTTGGTTTTTGCGATTGATGTTATATTGAGTGTTTTTCATGTTTCACTAGCTTTGATGGCTTTTACACTACATTACCCAAATACATCTCATCTTACCCTTGCCCACATTACAACCCTAAAAAGTCCTTTGATTCGTGATTTTGCATGTGACCTTAGTGGTGGAGAAATGAAATGATTTGCAAAGTTGTGGAATGTCTTTATTATGAATGGTATTTAAGTGCACCTGTGAATCTATCTTATTTAAACACATTTATCTAAGTCTACCTCTAGATTGCTCAGTTTCTAAGGGTGATGAATGTTAATTGAACATGAGTAGAAGCTTTGAATGTTGAGTTCTTGCTATGGTTTTTGAAAATCATTCATCTTTACCTATGATTATCTATTCTTAGGAAATATGGAAAATGAGTAAGTGTTATGGTTTATGACTTTGATTTTGATAATTTGCCTGATGACGGTCAAAAGCTAAGTGTAAGAGAACTTAATATGTGCTTAATTTCTGATACATTTAATCCGTTACACTTAGTGATTAATGCCTTAAAATGCATAGGATACTCACTTTAGCTTATATTTGATTTTAGGTACATTTCGGAAGTGAAGGAGCTAAAATGACCTGAAAGCATACTTATTAAGACATCTTCTTAATGTTCATACTCTATTGTCTTCATAGAACAAGAACAAGAAAAAGATTAAAAGAAAAAGAGACAAGATAAAGCATAAAAATGGAAGCATGTGTAACATTTTATTTAAAATGTTACAGCTGTGAGCATTGTCTCATAACTGTAACATTTTGATTTAAAATGTTACAGCCATGAGACCATGGCTCTAACAAGAATTACAACAACGTGAATGAGCTAGCTTCCATATTTTAACCTAGCTTTTAAGGTATAAAGGACAGGTGGTGTGTGACGATAAAGTAAATAGGCGAAGAAGGGAATAACAAAAAGAGTGGACAGTAGCTTCACTCTTCAATTTTAGGCCACCTGTCCCATTCTTTTTAACCTAGCTTTTATCATAAAGAGAAGAAAAGGGAAATGTGTGTGGCGGTTGGGATAAAAAGGGGCAAAACTGAGACATCCATTCTTCTTGGAAAAATAATATGTTGTGATGGCTAGGATAAAAGGAATAATCGAGAGAGGAGAGTGGACAGCAACCTAGATGCCATTCATCATCATATTCTCATCGGTTTTCAAAGTGGGGAATAATGTGAACAATAAAAACAACATTGGACAGCAGCTATTCTTCATCAGTTTCTCTTCGATTTTCAAGATGGAAAGAGGCTACAACAACTATTTTTCTTGGAGATTAATGGAAAAGATGGAAGGTTAACATCCTGACATTGGTTTGAAGGTGAAATCGACACCCAAGTCACGATTAAGCTTATCTCATCTTGTTAATGAATCTTTCTTTTCAGATTATTATTATTGTTTTGTGTTTATTGAATCGGTTTGTAAAGATGATCTTGATACGTTATTTGGATTATTCTATTATGAACCTATTGCTAGAATGTTGAATATAATTTGTAATCGTTAAATTTGATGTTTGTTAGTAGCCACTAATGATCTTGAATCGTTAAGAACAATGTAACCTAGGTTAGATAACCCGAACTTGTAAGGTCACTTCCTATATTGATCTGTTTTCCACTTTGAAATACAGCTGCCAAATTGAATCTAAAGATCGTATCCTAGGTTATTCGGTAGCTAAGTTTAATTAACGATTGTCTCTTAATTGAATACAACCTAAGGAAAAACCGGGAGTAGTAGGGCGTATTGTTAATCTGTGATCAATAGTTCGAAGAGGGGCGTGAAAACATTAGAATGATGTGATATTTTTAATCGTGTCTAGGCCAAGATTGATCCTAGAACCAGACTTTACACATATTTGACACTTTTATCATTTTCAATTATTTGCTATAATTTGTTTTTACTAGTTTAAATTTTCTATTATTTTTTTAATTGCATAAAAACCAAAACCCCCATTTTTATTCCTTTGCATCAATTATTTTCATTATGAAAATCAACTAAACATTTCCTGTGGATACGATCCCAATTCGCCACATCTGTAAGTTTTTAATGTGCAGAGTTAGGTAAACTTTTGCAATGGACTCGACAAGCACTGTCATAGCGGCAAGTACTAGTCGATCCCACAAAGACAGTGATTACTAATAATTACCTTTTTCCTATTTTCTATCTTACAGACTGATTTTGGATTTTTAATAAAATAAAATAAAACTAAAACAAGTAAAATAAATGCGCAACGATATTGAACAAAGAATTGAGGAAGCATTAAGAATTAGAAAAATACTAGCTAGGTTTTAAATCCCCCTAAACCCTTAATAGATTGATCTTTTTTATACACTTGTTTTATTGATTTATTGGACAGTAGAGACTCCTATGATATGCCAATAGCTGACTTTGAGTCTACTAACAATTAATCCTAAGGTTTCCAACCGAATTACTCAGGTTAAAATTAATAGGATTGCATTAAGGATTTATAAGTCCCTCTATTAGGTTTGACCCTAATCCTGAAGATTTATGTCTTCCTATGTTTAAGGTTGCATTCAACTCCTTCTAATTACAGTAGATCTATTTAAACCTAGGATTTCTCAATCTCTATATATGAAAAAAGATTATGATCTAATATTCCCAGGTATATTAGAACATATATTCCCAGGTATTAGAACATATATAAACACGTAATCAAATCATAATATAACAATCAAACTAATTACATTAATACGAGAATCAAAACATATTAAAGTATAAACATAGGGTTCATCTAACCTAAACACTAATAAGACGTTTAGTTTCACATTATCAAACATGAAATAAAACATACGCTAAAAGAAAAACAAATTGAAAACAACGGGTTCATAATTTTAAATCTCCTTAATTATCTTCTATCGAAAATTCTTACGATGTAGAGGTTTGATCTCATATTCTGATAGATCTTTTGATGATTTCTTCGTATTTTCTACTTCTACAAACCAAAATCACCCCTTGATAATGATCTCCACATTTGGAATCACCTCCCTTTGTTTGCTCTCCCTTCAAGTCTCTGTTCATGTCTTTATATATTGAATTGTAGGTTTTTGGCTAATACTCAATCCAGTACATAACTATACATCCAATCGTGCATCACCAAATTCTCTGGAAATTGTGAAATTACACAGCTTGGGAGACGTGCACGGCCTGATGCACAACTGTGCATCCCTTCTATACATTGAATCTTTGTTTTATGTCATTTTTTCGTCCAAATTCTTCTCTTTGAAGTCCGTGAAGGCAATTATACTCTATATACATACTTGGAAGGCATTAAGTACCAAATATATGCTAAAAGTATTAAATACCAAGCAAAAATGCATCAAATATAAGGTATAAATATGATCAATTATACATCTATCAAATAATCCTTTGTAATTCCATGTAATTATCTGTGTACTACCTAGAAGCCTAATTTTCAAACTATAAAAGGAAAAATTAGAAGGCAAATTAGGAAGGAAACTCGTGAGACACAATTGGATGACCTAGAATGGCAAAGATAATAAAGAACAAGCGAAAAGACCCCTTTAAAGTGAATTTTTATCGATCTAAAGTGAATTTCTTGACGATTAAAAGGGATTTCATCATATTTCCTTTGATTTTTTATTTTTCCTTTAGTTTTGATACTATATTTTATATGATTAGAAACTAAACCCTTTGTGTACCTAAATAGGCAAAAAGTGTAATTTAAGCCTTAAAGTTTTCATCAAAATACAAATTGAACCCTAACATTTCAAAGTGTTTAATTTCAATCCTAAAGTTTTCAAAACATTTGAAATGGATCATTACAACAACAAAAATATCTCAATAGAAGTCCCGTTAAATGTGGATTTTAAGGGATCCAAAAGTACAGAGCTTTACTCATAAAAATTTAATGGGTCAAATTTTTGTAAGTTAAATATCACATCATCACTGATGTGTCAATATATATATATATATATATATATGTTAGTGGACCCCATTGCCACGTAAAGTCCACATTATGTCATATAAGGCCCACCAATATTTTTTAAAAGACTATGTTTATTTATTAAAATAAAGAAATTGTTAATTTATTTTTTAAAATATGTTACTGGGGTCCATTATACTACTAGCCTATATCTGGTCGTAGGGTCCACTAATAACTTTTAAAAATATAAGAAGTGTCGTGAATTTGATTCTATTAAAAATTTCATCTATTTAAGGTTTATTTTGAACATTTTGAAAATGTTAGGATTGAACTTAAACAATCTAAAACGTTAAGGTTCAAGTTATATTATGATGAAAACCTTGATATTGAAATTGGATTTTTGGCCTACCAAGATAAGATGAACCTCGGGATGGCCCTTGTAATGATTCCATTTCATTTCATTTTGTTATTTAGTTTAATTAAGATTCAATTATATTTTTTATTAGTCTTAAATTAGTATTATCGGTATATTAAGTCATGTTTGATTTCATACAATTGAGATTTAGAAATCCTTCGAAAGAATTGATCTAGCATTAATTGAAAAGAGTTACATGCAAACCTTAAGATCGATTGATATAAATTTTCTGAATTTTAAACTTAATAATGGAATTAATAAATTGATTAATGCAATTATAAGGATTTTAATTAGAAAGAGATTTTGATTAATCAACCTTGGATTAGTTGATAATAGTCTTAACAAAGATATTAACATAATTGAGGAATTTTCACGATCTAATGACCAGTAAATTAAATTGATGTGTGAAGTCTTTATTACACGAGAAATCCTAAAGGGATTCAAAATCCGGGTACCACTATCCTCATTGATTGTTTTTTAGTTTAATCTTCATTATAATTAATCAATTTTGTTTATTTGTTCTTAGTTTGAAATTGATCTCTCATTAATTTGTCATTTACATAATAGGAAAAGAATTACTACTTGGACAAGGATATTAGTAACACTTAATTTTTTATTAATCTAGCCATTATTTTTCATTTGCGTTTATTTTCTTTTATATTTCTTTTTGTGCTTATTTATTTTTTCTTAAAACTCTCTTTCTTGATATTATGTTTGTGGCTTATTTTCAAGAATTGAGATGAAGATGATAATATTCTCGTGGGATTCAAAATCTAAGTTTCACTATCTTAATTAATTGTTTCTTAGTTTAATCTTTATTATAGTTAATCAATTGTGATTATTTATTCTTAGTTTATTATTTTAGTTTTGAAATTAATCTCCCATCGTCACCTTAATTAGTCAGTTATATAATAGGAAAATAGTTACCAACAATACTTATAATCTCTGTGAGACAGACTTGGTATTTAAGTGGCAAGCGCACTTACCTAAAAAGATTTTTAGAACAAATAAAGTCAACGTGCATGGTCTAGAATGCAATAAGGGATGACAAACTCTTTTTTTTAATTGTTATTATAATAAACGTATTTATTCTTACTTTTTTCTTTTTATTATAATTGATATATTTACTCTTATTTTTATAATAATTAACATATTTTTTTAAAAAAATTTATTTTTATATCTTGAATAATTTTGATCAGCACTAGTAAAGAGCAGAGACTACTGTTATGGGTACCGTTCTGTACTGGTCAGTACCGGCCGGACGATACCGTACTGGCCAGAAAACGGAACGGTACCGATGTTTTGGGTATTGGGTATAAATATCAGTCGGTACCGGCCAATACCGGCCGGTACCGGAAATTTTCAAAAATTTAAGGACTTTTTTACAAAATTTTCAATTTTTTATAAAAAATCTCCCCCGTCTCCCCCCTCTTTTTTTCAAAGTTTTTATAATTAATTATTAGTTAAACTTTTATTGTGATTTTTTAATTTTAAATTTTAA
>JANZXP010000008.1:32179963-32190238 GCA_027576715.1 Erythroxylum flavicans
ACCAAATTAAATGTATATTATAAATATTTAATTATTAAAATTATGCATCAATTATAATTTAAATATAATGAAAATAATTTTTTTTATAAAAAATTAAGCAATAACTTTACCGATAGAAACAACCATCCGTCGGTAAATTCCTAACTACTTTACCAATAGATATAGAACATATTCCGTCGATAATTAATAAAATATACCGATGGACTATAAATCTCATCAGTAATTGTTAAGCAAATTACTGATAGTAGGAGAACATTCCATAGCTAAATTTACATATGGTTAAAGAACTTACCATCGGTAAATTTAGCGTTGGAAAATTTTTAACCCGTCGGCAATTTACGGACAGAACAACTGTGACGGTTGATACATTTTTGGTATATTTACCGACGGTAAATCATTCTCCAACGCTAAATTTACCGACGGAATGTTCTTGTACTGTCTGTAAATTTAGCTATGGCCGATTTTACGACGTTTTTGTCTGTCGGTAATATTTGATACCGACAGAATATTTATATTTTCCATCGGTATTTTCCGTCACAAAATGATAGTTTTCTTGTAATGTTATAAGTTTTTTTAACATAGAAAAAGATCCAAAAACTTCTTTTCTTGTGCTCGTTAGTTTTGATCCCATCTTTTAAATTACGTAAATGAGGCTAGAGAATAATCATACCAGATGTCTTCCAAAATTTCCTTACAGCTTAGAAGGGTTTGTCAATCTGCTTCAAATTTAAATTTCTTGATACATTGACTTAGGAGTTTTTCTTCAAAATATAATAAAATAGGGCAATGATCTGAGTACATATTTACCAAATAAAGTATTTTAACCTTTGGGAATAGAAATTTCCATTAGGAATTTCTGAATGCACAATTTAGACATTCATAAACCCGTAATCTTCTTCTCTGCCATTGTATATGGTGAAAGGATTGTCATGAATCCAACCATATTAAGTTGCAGTTGTTGATCGATTTTTCTAATTTTCTATTGCCCCTTAGTTATGAAAATCCTCCTTTCTTCTCATGATAATGTAGTACTTCACTAAAGTTACCAATAATCAGCCATAGATTGAGTTTACATCCAATGTTTGATATAAAGAAGTTCTACAATTGCTTCCTCAAGCTTGTTAAAGGACTAACATATATCACATTGAGTAGTTAGGTGATTTTGTAAGGAGCTAGAACTTCTACAGAAATATGTTGGTTGGAAGTGTAGATTTCTCTCAATTGTAAGTCCCTATTTGTCCACATAATTAAAATTCATTATGAGAAGCCAAAAGGATTCAACAAGAAAAAGGTATTTAAAGTCATTTATTTATTGTCTTACACGCTTTCAAGCCTCTAATACACAGCTCAACAATTGCCATAATGTGAGGTTCATTCTATCGTAAATAATTCCTTATGTTTATAGAAAACAAAGGATTTCTTGCTCCTTTAACAATCCAAAAAATAAATTTCATTTATTATTATGGAGGTCAAAATAAAAAATATTTTAAAGCATTCTTCACCCAAATTATAATTTATGTTAGAGGGTGCTAGTTCCACCGTTGATCTCCATCTCCTCCTCTATTTGTATAGCTTGCTTTTTAGCCAAAGTGATATTATTACCAATATCTACCTCCATGCACTATAACTTAGTAGAATTTTGATATTCTAAAATATTTGGATTCATACTAGATGAAGCATTTTTACTTGTGATTTATGAGATTTTGGTAATATCTTTCCCCTTTTTGATCTTATTATGTTGTCTTTCTTCAGTTACTTGATTATTGAAGAAAAAGGAATATGACTTTGAAAAAAAAGGAATTCGACTTCTCCCACTTAAGTGAAGAGGAATTTCTTACCCTAATGTTGTTGTCCCCTATTTTCTAGTTGGCTCTTATATATAGTATTAGTTTTTTATTTTTTATTCTTTTGGCTATTCTAGAAGGTAAATGTATTAGAGTTTTATAGGATAGTCTTGGTGTTTTTATGATGATTGACTACACCTTTAAGACTAAAAGATTTTTTAGGTTTATAGCCCCTTGCTATAAGTAGCCTCCACTTACCGAATCTCTTTTCTTTAATATGGCTTCTTTAGTAGGTATTAAGCTTTATTTAGAATTTGATTTTTCAACATTGTAAGGTTGCATTTCATGCAACTTGATTCTGTACTTCCCATCATTCCACACTCAACACAGATAAATGAAATTCCTTCATAATCAACACCTTAGTATAACCTATGTATAAATATTATTAGATCAATAGTTTGGATAGCTCAAGTTCAACATATAATCTTGCAAACTTACCCCCTTGTTATTGTCATTATGTTTTTACCTAATTGAATCATGCACCCCAACCTATTTCCAATTGTTTTCAAAATTCTAATGTCATATAATTTTGAAGGGAGACCTGGTAGTCTAATTTATGCTTACATTATCTTTAGAGGATCAATGTCTGGTACAAACCATATCATCGGAGAAGAATATAATGTTATCCAATCATTTATGGGCCACCATATAAAGCCAATTTGAAATCTTCAATATATGTGAACTATAAAATGTTGAAACCTTTATCTATATCAACTATCTTTAGTTTACTTTGAAGTTTTCACATTGAAAATAGGAGTTTAGATAGCAAGATAAACCCGACATTCCTTCCCAATATATTTGTAATTAGAAAAAAACCTCCATGCTATTTCATTTGATTCTTTGTTTTATCAACTTAATAATTTTTATTTTTAGTTATAGTGAGTCTTCCGGAGATTCTTCATTTGACGTGTCAAATAAGTATACATTTAAATCATCTTAACCCTAAAATTGGAACAAAGTATCTCATATGTAGTGACTGTTTTTCTATTCATAGATTTATGTTTAAAGTCCTCTTACCAAATTAACCAAATTTCCAAAGGCAAGGCATTCGTATTATAACTCTTAAAACTATAATAGGCCCATGTATTAATCTTTAGTGCTATAAATCTTTAACCATTTGCGGTAAGTTAACAACTGCTTAACGTTAGAGTGTAAAAGGTCCCTAAATTGATATTTCATAGTAATATGCCCCCAAGTTCTTAATATATAATGTTTGAAGTTGGAAATTTTTATTTTCCTTTTAAGGAAGAATTAAATTACCTTTTAGTCATAAAAATTTTCTCGACTTTCATGATTAACTTGTATAAGCAGCATGATTAACTTGCATAAGCAACAATGCAACAATTTCGTAACGTAAGCAAAATATTCTCCTTGAAATTATGACATTAAGGAAACCTATAAGATGGAGATATTCCTTGCTTAAATTATCATAAATAGGCAATTTATTATGAGTAATTTTCCATATTAATGTTTTTGTATCTAAATCATGGGGAGAGACCATAAGGCTTGTTGAAAAGGTCTTAACTTATCCATTTCTTTATTTGTATATATTTTAATTTCCTTTTCCAAGAAAGAAATCTATTTTATGTAGATCTTTTTTTCATCAAGCAACTAGGCTGGGGGTATCTGTTATATCTTTATCAAGCATAGATTTGAGTTTTATGATTTTTGTTATAAGGTGACGCATAAGTAGTTAGGCCAATTTGTTATAGATTAATTGTTCATCCATAATTCAGCCACCGTCAACTTCTTTGCTTTCTAGATGATTTCTTGTAAAGTAGAATCTAATAGATGGTCTAGAGATTGTCAATCATTCTGCCAATATCTTACCGCATTACCATCTCCCACTATCCACTTAACCATATATCTCTAGTTTTTAATATTCTTTTCTAGAGAATAGAAAATATTTATTTCGAGTATAATTAAAAAAATTGTCTCTGCCAACATATTTACAAAGCAATATATGTTTACATATGCTATTATCTTGTTTTAAAATATTATGAACTAGCTTCATAATGAAAGCTTGATTTATAGTGGCTTTTCTTTTGATTCATAACCTTCCTTCCCTCTTTTGCTTACGTACCATTCTCCAAAGAACTTGGTGTAATTTTTATTTACCTCAGTACTTCTCGATAAAAAAAATGACACATTGATCAAGCTTCTCATAAATTCCTTTAGGATGTTTCATGCTTTGTATAATGTACAAAGGAATATTGGATAAGGTTAATTTGAAGAGGGTCTCTCTCCTAACCATAGATAAGTTCTTTGCTTTCTAGATAGAAAGATAGTTTTTAACTCTTTCAAGTAGGCCTCCATAATAATCTTTAGTTATTCTGTTATGTAGCAACAATACTCGTATATAATGACCAAAATCTCTTATATCCTTGATATCTAACTTAAAGGTTAATAGAATTTTAGTTTGTCTTAATATTTGGTGAAAACTGAACTTTTTATTTATAAAAATTCATTTTAAGTCCCGAGGCCAAATAAAACTTTTTTTCAAACAATTCATAGCATAACTCTTTGGCTATATGAAGGCCTCATAAAAAAGAACAAGATCATCTATAAAGAACAAATGCGAGATTGGCAACCTTTTCTTAGAAATTGTAACAAGTTTTCATTTCCTCTCAGCTACCTCAATTGCAAATTAAAATGTAATTTCTCTATGCAAAGCATAAATAGATCAGGTGAAAATGGATCCCTTTGTAGAGACCTAAAAAAGGTGAAAACTACTTTAATTCTTCTCCTTCCTAAATAATAGAAAAATTCAATATCAAAATCAACTGAGTGATGAGAGCCTTAATTAAATGAGGAACTCTTAGATTATTGAGGATGTTGTTTAGAAATCCCACTTAATCCTATCATGTTCTTCTTCCAAATCAATCTTTAAGATCATAAAGCCCTTTCTTCCTTTCTTCTTTATTAAAGTGTGAATGACCTCCTGGGTTATGAATATTTTCTTATTCCTTATTTTTCTAGGAATGAAGTTGTGTTGATAAGGACTCACCAACCAACTTAGGAAAGGGACTCACTAGCTAACTTAAGAAAGGCTTAATTCTAGTGGTCATCACTTTGCAGATAATTTTAACAACTATATTGCATAAAGATATAGGCCCCAAGTCCCAAATAATTTATGGCTAGGGAACCTTGGGAATTAACACAATTAAGATGTTGTTTAAAGGACTTGAAACTGTCTCTCAAAAGCAAATCACACCATTTCTATAATTTTATTCCCCACCACCTCGAAATACTTTTAGTAAAATATAGGGTTTAAGCCATCTATGCCTAATGATTTCAATGGTCTCATACTCTTAACCACACTGAATACTTCTTCACCTGTAACTAGGCTAGATAATTTTGATGTTATCTTATGAGGAAGCTGAGTAAATTTTAGTAATGAATAGATTTATCGTTAACTTACTCCACTTTGTAAATTTATTTGATGCTTTTTAATTTCTTGCTTAAGTAGATCACCTTCTAGAATTGCTCCATTATTATGAAGTGATTTAATTAAGTTATATCTTCTACGGATAATTGTAGAGAGGTGAAAAGACTTTGTTTTCATGTCACTCGAATCAATCCATTCTTTATTAGACCTCTAAAACGAATGTAGTTCTTCATAATATAGGATTAAATTATATACCTTCTTCAATTATTTTTCTAAGTTAATAAGGTAATTGTTTAACTCCCTCATTAAAACCTTTTGTTTTCCTTTCAATGTTGTTATAAGCCTTTTCTTCTTTATGGAAAAAGATACAAAAATTGCTTTTCTTCAACTCATTAAATCTGATTTTATCTTTTAAATAACATAAATGAGGCTAGAGAGAAATCGTACCTTATATCTTTCATAATTTCCTTGCAGTGTTGAAGGGTTTTGTCAATCTACTTCAAATTTAAATTTCTTGATACACTGACAAATAAGTTTTTCTTTAAAATCTAATAGAATAGGGCAATGATCTGGGTACGTACTTACCAAATAAAGTATTTTAGCCTTTGGTAATAGAAATTTCCATTAGGAATTACTGAATGCACAAGTCAAACATTCATAAACCCGGAATCTTCTTCTCTACCACTGTACAAGGTGAAAGGATCATCATGAATTCCAAATATATTAAGTTACAGTTTTTGATCAACTTTTCTAATTATCTATTGCCTCTTATTTATGAAGATCCTTCTTCCTTCTTATGATAGTGCAGTACTTCACTAAAATCACCAATAATTAGTCGTAGATTAAGTGTGCATCTAATGTCTGATACAAAGAAGTTCTACAATTACTTCCTCAAGCTTGGTAAAGGACTAACATATAACACATTGAGTAGCCGCGTGATCTTATAAGGAGCTACAACTTCTAAAGAAATATTTTAGTGGGAAGTGTTGATTTCTCTCAATTGTAAGTTCCTATCTCTCCACATGATCCAAATTCCTCCTTAGAAGCCAAAAGGATTCAACAAGAAACAAGTATTTAAAGCCTTTTTAATTGTCTAACATGCTTTCAAGCCTCTAATACATGGCTCAGCAATTGCCATAATGTTAGGTTCATTCTATGATAACTAATTCCTTATGTTTGTACAAAATAAAGGATTTCTTGCTCTTTTAACATTCCAAAAAAGAAATTTCATTTATTATTGTGGATGTCAAAATAAAAAAGATTTAGAAAAAAGACTTCACCCAAATTATAATATATGTTGAAGGGTGCTAATTCCATCATTGATCTCCTTCTCCTCCTCCATTTGTACTTGCTTATTAGCCAAAGTGATACTATTACCAATATCTACCTCCATAAACTCTGAGCTCCTAGCATTTTGATATTCCAAAATATTTAGATTAACACTAGATGAAGCATTTTTACTTGTAATTTGTGAGGTTCTGATACAAGCTTTCCCTTTTTTGCTCTTATTGTGTTGTCCTTCTTCAGCTACTTGATTATTGAAGGAAAAGGAATTTGACTTCTCCCACTTAAGTGAAGAGGAACTTCTTACCCATATTAATATTATTGTCCTATTTTTTCTAGTCAGGTCTTTTATATGGTATTAGTATTTGCTAATCCTTCTAGCTACTCAAGAGGGTAAATGGATTAGAGTTCTATTGGTTAGTTTTAGAGTTTTTATGATGATTGACTACACCTTTAAGACTAAAAGGTGTTCTAGATTTATAGCCCCTTGCTGCAAGTAGCTCCACTGACCGAATCTTTTTTCTTCAATATGGCTTCCTTTAGTTGTTATTAAGCTTTGTTTGGGATTTGATTTTTCAACCTTTGTAGGGTTGCATTTCAAGCAATTTGATTCCACACTTCCCATCATTCCACACCCAAAATTGATAAATGAAATTCCTTTGCATTCAACTCCTTAGCATAGCCTTTGTATAAATATTATTGGATCAATAGTTTGGGTAGCTCAAGTTCAATGTATAATCTTACAAAGTTACTCCTTGCTATTGTTATTATGTTTTTACCCTGTGGAATCATGCACCCCCAAACTATTTCCAATTGCTAATAGTATTTAAATGTCATATAATTTTGAAGGGCAACTTAGTGGTCTAACCCATACTTGTGTTGTCCTTAGAGGAACAATGTCTCGTTTAGCGTCGGAGAAGATTATAATGTTACCCAATCATTTATGGGCATCAATATATGTGAACTATAAAATGCAGAAACCTTTATCCATATCAACTATCTTTAGTTTACTTTGAAGGTTTCACATTGAAAATAGGCGTTTAGATAACAAGATAAACCCCACATTCCTTCCCAATATATTTGTAATTAGAGAAAACCTCTATGCTTTTTTGGTTCTTTATATTATCACTTAATAATTTTTATTTTTAGTTATGGTGAGTCTTCTGGAGATTCATCATATGAGGTGTCACCTAAGTAGACACTTAAATCATCTTGACCCTAAAATTGAAACAAAGTATCTCATATATAGTGACTGTTATGCTATTCATGGATTTATGTTTGTGAAAGACCTCTTACTAAATTAACCAAATTTCCAAAGGCAAGGCGTTTGTATTAAAACCCTTAAAACTACAAAAAGGCCCACTTATTAATCTCTAGTGCTATAAATCTTGGACCATTTATGGTAAGTTAACGTTGGAGCGTAAGAGGTCCCTAAATTGATAGTTCATGATAATATGCCCACAAGTTCCTCTTATATAATGTTTGAAGTTTGAAATTTTTATTTTCATTTGAAGGAAGAATTAAATATCCTTTTGGTCATAAATATTTTCTGGACTTTCATCATTAACTTGCATAAGCAGCATGAGCACCTCATTGCCCGAACTATATAACATGGATTGAATTAGGACGTCTAATCGTTACATTTTGATATGCGTCCAATACAACAGTGCAAGAATAATTGACAGAAATCCAAATCCCAAAATCAATCAAACTCTGGAAATTAGTACAACTTATAATTAAAAGTACGCTTACTGAAATACTAACTTTCCAAGAGAAATATTCTAAATCATAAAATTGTGAACTAAGATGAATAAGCAAGGCCATGGAGACGAAAACTTACAGTATTGATTATAAATCAATTACGATAGTACAGTTAGATCTAGGGAACCAATAATATATGACAAAATGGAAACAGCTAAAAAAGAATGAAAGTTAAAATAATTAATAAATCTGAATCAAAGCCCCAGTATTCCCCAATGCCTGCTCCTCTTGATTGGGTTAAGATAGAAAAAGTAAATAGAAATTATGACCTCACACTGCAGCTCAGCACGCTAGCCGTGGCCTTGAATTGACATTTGAACTGCTTGGCGTTACAGCAAGAGGAGGTCCTGAGAATTCGGCATACATGTCCATCAAGAACCTGTCAACAATCTCGAGATAGGCAGAGCAAGTGAGCCGAGAATAATAATGAAGTACTTCTTCTACGTCTAGAACGTGATCCACATTGCTAACGTCCATCGTCTCCAACTCTTTTATCTTCTGTGCCACCCACCACATCCTTCCTTCTCTTGTCGTACCATTAGTACTTGATTCATGATATTCTTTCGTTCTTCTTTTCTCCTCGCGGATTTTCTCACCTGTATAATTCCCTTTTCTCGGAGTGTGATAATTCTTGGCAAAACTTGGCTTAGATAAATTCGTGATTCTTCCACTTAAGTAATCATCATCTACCAGTTCTTCTGGTTTGGTTGGCTTATTCCTCTGGGTTGATGCTGTCACCTTCTTTTTGTTTCTATTCTTTTCTTTCTCATTGTGATCTGTATCCGACCGGTTGGTGAGGTCTCTGTAGAACTTGTCCTTGTCATTGTTGCTAAAGCCGATTTGTGCATTCATGTCGAAGCTAGCGGTGCTGTAACCGCGTTGGCCGTTGTAAGGAGGGATCTTTCGCAGCTTCTGGTATCGGCCACCGGAGAAGAATGATTTGAAGCCTTGAAAGGTTTTCTGGAAAAAAATTTTGGTGTTGGAAATGGGATTTTTAAGTAACATTTGTGGCGATTCTTTGGTTCAAGCTAGATGGTGGTAAGGCAGGATATGTCTTCGAGCTACTTCCAAGTGAACCTTCAACGGAAAGTGCAGATATTTCTATCTGTTCCTGGCTGTTTCTGGTGGCTATTGATCACCTAGAAACATCTTTATATAGACAAGTGAGGCAAAGGAGCCATAGTAAATGCTGTTTAACACAAAAAAGAGATAAAAGGACAAAGTTCAGCTCCTTCTTTCTGGGGTTCTGCTCCTTTCTCTTCGAACGCGCCTTTCTTGTCTTCCTGTTTTCTTTGTGCGATCCAACGAGTCCCCACCCGCTACTCTCTCGGACAGCAAAAGAAGTAGAAAATTGTGTGAATCATTATTGCAAGATAGTTTCATTAACTTTACTTTTGGTGGTGGGAGTTGGTGTGTAGACATTTTTAAGAGAGATGGGAGCGGGTATGGTTGTTGAACTAGTTCTTTCTGTCTATTCGACTCAGCAACTAGGTGGAGTGTTTTTAATATGGGTATATATGTAGGAGGTTTTTTTTTTTTATTGCGACTTTTGTACGCATAAAACTACTTTAGCTTCAAGGTGAAGGCGCACAAATTTTCTTGGAATATAAAAAAAAATTCAATATGACAGAACACCTTTGAAGATGGAAACAGCTACAATAAGTCCAGAAGATACCAAACAAAACCAGACGGAACTAAGGAGCAATCAACAGCTCTTGAACAAAGGAAAAGAGAAAGACTCAAAGCAGCCACTAACACAACTAACGGAACCAAGAAAACAAATAAAAAGTATAGGAGATTGCTGTTAAAAATTAATCTTTTAAGTGAATATGGGTTAAAAATACAGTTAAAGGATTTAATAATTTAATAAATAAGCTTTTGGGTTTTTCACCCGTCATGACTAGAAGTTTTAAAATTAGTTGATGGTTATTAGTTTATTAACGGTATTAAGATTCTATTTCTACCTAATAATAAGATTTTATTTTCTCACAAAATGTT
>JANZXP010000008.1:32214667-32229805 GCA_027576715.1 Erythroxylum flavicans
TTTCTATAAGATTTCTTTCTAAAATATTTTTTATAATTGGTAAATGGTTTTTTATAAAATTTTCGTTTAGGATATTTGTTCCATCTGTACCTTTTAAATTGTGGATGTTTAATTCTTTTACTTTTTTGTGTGTATGATTCACAGCCATATTGTTGTGGTACTTTTGAATATTTTGAGCAACATAATTGGTTTTCTGTGTGTTTTAAAGTTTTATGTAATTTAGCTTCTAAACACTTTTGTGCTAATACTTCTTTTATGGTAGCAATTGCTCCTCCTAAATTGCCTGCTACTAAATTATTTGCTAGTTTTTTAAGAAAAACTTCATCTACTGTTTTATTAATAAGATATGGTAATTTTTGAATAAAAACTGATATATATATAGTTCTTGTTCAGTTCTCGTTAATTTATAATAATATTTTTTAAATTCACATATGTATTCTTCTAAATAGCATATATCACAAATATTTATGTTAGTTAAATGCCAAAAGGCTTTTTTTCTCTCTTCATTTTCTATTTCTTGTTTATATGAAGCAATATCTTTACCAATAAATTCTTTGTATAGTTCGTTTGTGATTATTTGAAAAGCATTAATAGGTTCTACTGCGTTTAGAAAACTAGTAGTATTTTTTATTCTTTCTTCAATATCTAGTAAAAATCTTTGTCCTATTCCAGTAGTTTTATAAGTAATACAGTTCCATAATAAACTAATATTGGTTAATCCTTTAAAAGGTTTTTCTAATTGAATAGTTAGTGCTATTTTATTTGACCATTCTAGTAGTAATTGTTCAGGTGATACTACACAATCTAAATTTAAAATTCCATCAGGACCAAGTTGTACATGTTTTGGTATATATTATGTTGGAAATTTTTGTATTTTATGATCCTTTTGATAATAATCATATTTATTTAAATCATCATATATAGGTTTAGTTTCCCATTGATAATTTGTTTGCTGATCCTTTTTTCTTTTTCATTGTTCTCCTTGTTTACTTGATTTAGGTGAATCTTGTGATGTTTTATGTTGATCCATAAAAATTTCTTGATATGATTCATATCCATATATGATTTCATCTTGATCTGTAATGGGTTTATCTATTTCAATTTTTGGAGTTAATGTTAATCTATTTGCTAATTAAGTGATTTCCTCAAGTTGGTTTTTAATATTATATTCCACATTTTCTATATGATTTTCTAAATGTGTAGGAATCTAAGTGTTTTCTAAATTTTCCATGGTTTGACTAAAGTAAGTTCTTTTGTTTTAAAAATCTCAGTCACTTGGAAAGCTATATTAGAAGACCAATATGTATGGATGAAATCACTACTAGTATGAAATGTGTGAACTATGATAAGAATTATTCAATAGTTGATATACATCAAAACTTACTATACCAAATTCCACTAATGAGGCTTAGGAAAAATGATAAGTTTCCTAAAGATTATGTAACAATCTCTTACTAATATAGACCAGACTCGAATGATAAGTTTCCTAAAGATTATGTAACAATCTCTTACCAATATAGACCAGACTCGCTTTACCAAGATAAAATATTGATTCCAACATGTAAGATGTTTCAAAAGGGATTACTATAAGAGAATAAAATTTATTTTCCTACGATGAAAGGATTACAACAATGATAAGGAAAATATCCCTAACAAGTATAATATAATAGAAACATCGAAATTCTAGACACAACATTTAAGAAGGGAGTTCAAGCCCAAGCATAAAAGATAGATAAAGAGCTTGATATTGATACAATAACTAGTTCTTATATTGAAATTAGTAAAGATTGAAACAAGAAAGAAGATTCCTCATCACCATTAGTTAAGTAAACCAATGATCCATCTTAGATTAAGAATTGTATTTGTTGTTCAATGCTCACCAATTTGTAAATGATTTGGGTACTAATTTTAAAACAAATTATAAGAGAAAATCTAAAAGGAGAAAATAGGGGAAATAGATCATAGTACTTAACCTCCTCTTGATGTTAATTCTATCTTAGAATATGAGAGTTCTCAATAGCCCAAAAAGAAAAAAATGTTGAGAGATTACCTGCTTGACATAAAACCCTTTAATTGGATTGTTTGAAACTTAGATAAAAGTGGATAGCTTCAAAAATCTAGGCTTTCTAAAGAGGCACTAGTTATTTATCTATAATCATAATGATTAGTATAATGAAAGGATATTCATTGCTTTTGACCCTAACAGAATAAAGATATTAAACTCTACCATCATGAAACTTGTCTACTTGTAATTAAGCCTCTTGTGGGAGAAGATCAACATTAATGTCACTTCTGCTTTTCAAGGAAATTCCTTATAAGACAAGCTAAAGGACATTGATGCTATTATAAACACTTTCTAATTAATACTTAAGGACTTCAATAGTGTTATTCACCCATCTCTAGTTTAAGTAATGTGTGTATAAAAAATCTTACTTGATGGTTTTACTAGTTGTATGAGTTATATTGAGGTCATTGATCTTAAAATGAAAGACAATTTTTTCATTTGAAGCAATAAGCAATAAGGGAGATGGTTTTTAAGGAAAAACATTGACTAAGATCTTGTTAATAATCAGTAGCTTGTCCCATTTCTGGAAAGTAAGGCCTAGTCTAATCACCTTTTATTTTCTTATCACTCCCTTATTAAGATACTTGTTCTATCATTGAAGCTACAAAGAAAATACCCCTTTATTCAATAATTACTTAGCAAAAGATAAGGAATTTGAGGAAGCTATCTTAAAAGGTCTAAGCTATGATTTTTACAGTCACAAATCTTATATTTGGATGAAGAACCTTCATAATATTAAAGAGGAGGTCAAGTTAATCAATGTGTAAAGTTATGGCAATTCCTTCTTCCATACAATAATTCCTTCTTGGAAAATTTCCAATGGGAAAGCCATTTTTGAAAAAGAAAATGAGTTGTTAATTCACTCCTAAGATGATCTATTGCAAAAACATTGAGAAATGCACAAACAATCTAGGCACTGTCTCTAAAAGTTACTCTTTTACACATTTTCTTAAGTCCTTCATCATAGGGAAAATTGCTGACACTAAAGCAAGAAGTTTGCTTTTACCCTTCAATGTTGTAGATATGGAGAATATTATGATTTTTATCTCAAATTAAATAGAGCAGCTATCCCTAATGATTTTAACTCTTACTTCTTTAAAAGAATTGGAATCACGCTAAACACATAGTGATAGAGACTGTTATTGAGTAGTTTAATAAATGTAAAATGTTGAAAAGGAATTGAATAAGACTTTCATCAGTCTTATCCCAAAGTCTCCTAATCTTAGTTTTCTGAGGGATTTTAGGCTTATCTCACATTGCAACAAAATTTACAAAATCATTGTGAAACTTCTAGCCTTAAAACTTAAGATTGTTTTGAAAACTCATATCAATCCATCTCAAGGGACTTTTTTCAAAGGGAGGAAAATTGGGGACAACATTCTTTTGGTTTAGAAAATTTTAAAATTTACACTAAAAAACATTGTTTCAAGAGCCATGCAAGTAAGGCTAATTTCCACAAAACATTTGGCTCCTATACAATTTTAGGAATAGTGAGCCAACATAACTTACTGAAGGTATGAAAGTAATGAGGAAAGGAGACTCCTTATCTCAATACTTATTTACACTGTGTATTGAGGTTCTTATTATACTTGTTGGTCATGTTTTAATTTAGGAAAGAATCTTCAAATATTATAACAAATGAAAGAAATTGAGAATTTATAGCTTGTCCTTTACTGATGACTTGCTACTTCTCACAAGAGCTAATATAAACTCTATTAGTGCTCTAATAATAGCTATTAAAACCTTTAAAGATTTGTCTAGTATTTCAATTAACAAGGATAAATTTCAAGTATTTGTTTCAATAAGAGAAAACCTTCTTGCTAGTTGGCTCTCTAGCCTGATAGGCCTCAAAAGTTCTAAAAGACAATTAATAGAGACTTAATCAGAGGATCTAGTCTGACTTAATAGAGATTGCTTCTAATTATAAACCTAACTTTAATAAAGGCGATTCCATTTAATATATGAGGTAATTCTTTGGCTACTACTCCAAAAAGGCATTTAGACAACTACTAAGTACCAAAACCCCAAAAGTACACTAGCAGAAAATGGTGTGATATAAATAAGCAAGCTCAAAAGTTTCTTCCATATTTTAGCTTATTATTAGAGGAGACTAACCATGACGGATAAACTGTTTGGCAATTCCAACATGACCAATTGTCACACTCTTTGTAAATAAGAGCTTGAGTCTATAAACAACCTATTATTTCTATTTTTCCGAGATTGAATTGACCTGGCTTCATTTATCAAAAGCAATGGAGATGCAAAAGTGATTCCCTTATATTGAGAATATCATATGAGAAAATGGTTTATCCGATATGAAGGGAAACAAACTAGAGAATTTTCCAAGACAAGGCAACTCAAAAAATAACAAATTCTACTACATCTAAACTGCTTAAATTGTAATGCATCAATTCCATCTTCAATGTAACAACAACATAGTGACAAATTGACATTTTAATATTGTAACTATGCTTGCTCGAAATAATATATTGTATATAACAAAGGTCCCTGAAAGTTACCAAATTATATCTTCTGAGTAGATTAACGCCTGATCCTACACGTCAGGTGCATTTAATGGACACTAGTTGCATAAAAGGAACACTACTCCCAAGCTATGAAGCAGCAAAGTCATAAACCAAGACGCAATTTGTTTTCTTTTTCTAATTACCTAGCTTTTGAAGTTTTCGTCGTTACTACTTATTTAGCTAGTTAGTTTTCTTATGCTTACAACTATTTTATTATTGTAACTCTTGCAACAACTCCAATTTACTTAATCAATTATTTATTTTATAAAAAATTTCATATTGTGACTAATAATATAGCTAATTATTTTATTAAATTCATTATGTATATTTATATCTCTATTTTTAACTATATATTCTTTTATTGATAGATTATATGAAACATAAGTTTGCCTCTTTAAATAGCTTTAAACAAACACATGTTATCCTTTTTTCATTAAAGTTTATAATAACAATAGTTTAGAATACTAATTTAATGTAATTTGTTTTAATAATTATGATTACATCTTAATTGTTATTATTTTAATAATTTTAACTTCAATATTAAATTATCAAATATTATTGATAAAATTAATAAATCTAAATAATTTCTATTAAATAAATACATAATTATATGCATTCATTGCAAACAAGCAATTGGATATTAAGTAACAAGTTTCTCGTGAAATTTGGTCAATATCAACATATATTTTCACAATGAAACTTACATCTCTCCATCCCAAAGCTCCATTAGAGACCTATAAGGACCAGCTTCAGAGACACAAATTTCTGCAACACAAAGTCTACTTTGTGGAATTTGATCTATCTTTATCAAGTCATCAGTGCTTAGATTCCAGTTAAATATATCGATGCTCTCTTGCATTCTTACCTTATTGGAGCTTTTTGTGACAATGCTAACACCTTGCTCATACGCCCATCTCATGCAAACCTTAATAATCAAAACAAGTGTCTCATTAGTGTGTGTGTGTATATATATATATATATATATATGTATCATGTGAAACAAAAACACTAAATGTACCAACGTAAACATCAAACAATAAGGTTGAAATTTTCAAATTTTTTTAGTCTTAAACAAAGTATAATTCTAGTTATTTATTATGTTTTATGTGAAATAACAAAATAAAGAAAAAAATATAAAGATAAGACAAACAAATCTTTTTTGAAACTTAATACACTTTAAATCTTGAGACTTTCTCTAAAATGAATATGAGGCTCTTATCCTTAAATTAATTAGAATAAAAATTGACTAAAACTAAGTTAAATTAATAGAAAGTTAGGACTAAAAGCATCACTATATTTATTATTTATAAAGATAAATCAACCCAGGTTTTAGGATACAGTTTATTAGTTTTAACTATATAAACTTTAGGGTAATTTGATACAAAAGTATATATAGAAGTTCAACAAATATATTTATTTTTTTGTTTATACTTAATCTACTCTTCAAAAGATTTTTTGATAATAATAAGTAAGATGATGACGTCAAAAGTTGTGGTGAAGAGTTTAAAGTTGTAATATCTATGATGTTTGCTTATATCATAATAGGATAGCAAGTAAATAAAAATACAATATGATTTTTTTAAAGATTATTTATGTTTTATAGGTGGAAAATTGCCATAAAGTTACTTTTATTTTAATGAAATACAGTATGATATTTTATATGAGAAATGAGGAAATTTCAAACTAAAGAATGAAATTAAATATTAGTTATGCAAATATTCCTTATACTTAATTATGCTATTTTAGTTTTGAGTTTTTTATTAATATTCCATGTTGTTATTTGTGCGGGCATAATTTGCCGCTATTAGTTAATTATGCCCAAATCAGTTAAATAATTGTATGCATTTCTAAGTAAATTTACATTCAAAGCAATATTTCATACAACTAAAATACAACATGAGGTCTTCATGTAATCTCACGACAACAACAGAATGGCTAAACTTTTTTACCATGGTTATAGAAATTCAGTATTTAATTTTAATGTAATTAAATATTTTATTTTTATTAATAAATTTAATTGCATATTTATCTGAAATAATGATTTACACAAATAAGAAATATAAGTTCCAGAATAAAATTTTGAAATTGAAAAGTAAAATCTATTTTAAAAGACAAATTTATTTGCTATATTATTTTCAGTCATACATTACATATTAAGTAAATAACTCTTTACAAAATAAGGAATAGAAATCTGTTGGTTATTGTCATGTTGTTGCTAGGGGTTAATAGAGACTATAAGACAAGGGTTAGCTATACCAAGTTTAACATTATTTTCATGTAGTTTAGATAGGTTTTTTATGTTATATTATATTATATTGAAAATTTGTGTAGTATTAAAATTACAATTAATTACAAATTTTTTTACTTTGATCATGTCATATAAGAACTTTATTAAAAATACTATTAGCGATAGCAATTTCGGCTCGACTCGCCCAACTTATTTTTTTGCCTGAATTGAACGGACCATAAATAAATTACGGGCTGATCATGATCTGTCATTTTTTCAAAATGATATCATTTTTTATCAAAATGATATTATTTTAATATTTTTAATATATATATGGGGGCTAGGCGCAGCCTGGCCTGCGACATATCTAAATACTATCACCAAAACGAGGGCGTGATAATAGATATGAGATGATAAGAGTGGTTGATGGACCCACCTGAGCAACAGTCTTCCCTCTAGTGTTTGCAATCTCTTTGATCACCTCACTTTCCATCACTTTACTGCTTCCCCAAGGCGTGCCTTTCCCTCCCAGTGGTGAAAAAGCTGTTATGTGTATTCCCTTTTCATTACATAACTCCCTCAGCTTCTTCTGCTGCCAAACTGGATTCATCTCTACCTTGTAATATTTTCGGAACAAATAATCAACACTTTGTCAACAACTAATTGGCGAAAAACAAATTTGACAATGAGTTCTCATCAACATGAACACCAAATATATATACTTGATTGACCGCTGGTGGAATTCTCGCTGTGGTAAGCAATTTCTCAATCTTCTTGCATGTAAAGTTGCTGACTCCTATTAACTTGGTGAGACCAAGGTCTTTACACTCTTCCATGGCCTTCCAAACAGATTCGAAATCCATTTCAACTATATCTTCTTTTTCGAAAGGATACTGGGAACCTGGGTTCAAGCTCACCGGAAAGTGAATCAAATAAAGATCCAGGTAGTCCATTCCAAGATTCCTGCAAATTGCATATATTAACAGTAAAGTTAAATGATGGAAGAAATTGGACTGCAGCTAGGTTAAGCGAAAATAATTGAGATCTGTTAAGTACTCGAGTGTTTTGCGTAGTGCTGGTAGGACAAGATGAGGATAAGCGTCGCTGCCAAAGAGCTTGGAAGTGATGAACAAGTCGTCTCTTGATTTGATAAGACCAAGTTTCATGGCTTCCGCTATGGCGTCTCCGAGAGGCTCCTCAGACTGGTAAGAAGAAGCTGTATCGAAGTGTCTGTAGCCAATTTCAATGGCCTGAAGAGCAGATTGTTTAGCGGCTTCGTATTTGCCAAAAGGAACTTCAGCTGTTCCATAGCCTATAACTGGAATCGTCGATCCAGTTGAGCCAAGCGGTACATGGGGAATGGTAGTAGTCGGCATATCTTTTTGTGAGAGAACAGCTTATCACTTCAGACCTCAATTTATAGACATTTGCTGCGTTAATCTAACAACACATCATAGGTTATCTTTTAGCGATAATATGTGTTATGCAAAGTCCTAAAACTTTTGAAAATGAATAATAAGAGGAAATGTCAATAAATAAATAAGCTAGCCTTGTCCATGCGCTTTATTAAATGATAGTCAAAAGGATTTGAAGCAAGTTGTAGCTAAAAAATGTTGACCCAGTTGAAAGGAGATAACTTCTTCCTTATGATTGGACCAAAATTTTGTTCCATTAAAGTAGTTGCTTATATAAGTAAAACTCATGTTGATATTAATTGTTTTTGTTACGTATAAAAGAGTGTAACTCATGGAGTCGTAGGTGTGTTCTCCTCTTCTCTTCCTCTCTTTCATGTGTGTGCAAGTGTTGTGTTATTTGACATCAGGAAATAAAATATTGACAAATTAATAATTACCTGCTATAGGGAAAGTAAGTAATATAAGACAATTATTGAACCAAAATAGAATCAAAACCAAGAGCATAACAGACGAGAGAAACACTCCTAAATTTACTTTTATAATCAGTTTGAAAGGAAGAAAGAAATTAAACGTCAAGATGGAAAAGGAGAACGAGAAAGTTACTATTTATGTAAGCATGCGCATTTTTTAAGTTTTGCTTTGCTTTTTTTTTTTTGTAATAGAGTTGTCTTCTCACAGACATGAACAGAATTGATTCAACTTTTTCAAGAAAAAATTGTACTAAGCAAGCTACTTATCTATCTATTATAATATTAAATTGCAAATGTGCTTAAATAATTTACATCAATCATGTAAGACTAATTTGAAAATTGACAGCTTAGATAGTAAGAGGAAATAAAATATTGACAAATAAATAATTTTTTGATAAAAGGTTTAAATAATTATTTTTGACTTTATCGGACAATACAATTCATTAATTAAAAAATAATTTAGTTGTTAATTTCTTCGATAAAATCTTCCAAAAATAACTTGGAAGCTTAATATTCCTACCAGACACAATACTAACACGAAGATTATGAAGTCGTAAAATCGCCTTTTGGGATGATGCATGGCTCATAACATTTGCCTAAGCCTTACCTAGCTTATATTTTGATCATATAAGAAAATGTCTCGATGAACTTCACACCTAGCATATTGTCAATTTAGCTTTCCTTTCCCTTTCAAATACTTCAACGACTTATGGGCACTGTGAATAAAACAATTTGTTTGGAACACAAATAATGTTTCCAATGTCTCCAAATCCCAAACATATACAACACCTCGTTATAATTTAGATAATTAAGAGCAACTTCATTTGTTCATTACAATAAAGTATACATTTCTTTTTTTTTTTTTTGCTACTTTTTAAAAATAATTTTTAATTTGGTGACAATTTAGTCGCCAAAAGGATATTTGGTGACAAAGGATCACGTTAAAAATCGTCACCAAAAGTCTATTTATCTTTACCAATTGCGCTTCTTGCCTTTTTGTTCTCGTTTGTCTAAAATAGAGTTAAAGCCCTTTCTGTGCCTTCTCAACTCGAATTCTCCTCTCTTTCTGAAGTTGAAGTCCGGAACACGACCATTGTTGCAGAGCTTGGTGAATCCTCTGCTTCTTGTTCGTCCATTAGCGACATCTGGGCCATGCTAGGTAACTCCCCCCTTCTTTTCTCTTCTTTGTTGCTCGGTATACTCTGTTTGTTTTCAAGAACATGGCTTTAGAAACTGCCAGCTGCCCTGGGGCCATATTGGCTATTAAAATTCAAACTTTACCTTATTTAAGTGGATTTGCGGCAGAACCCATTTCTTTATGAAATCCTGCGAGCAGAATAAGTTATGGGCTTTGTTCTCTTCGTTATTGCAATGCGATTTATTGCCCATGGCATTTAAGTAGAAGATCGTAAGCCCCATCATTCAATTCACGATCCTGTTGGATTGTTAAGTTGGAATTTTGCAATTTTCATCTTTAGCACAATAAGCTATCTCTGTAATGTGAGAGACTGTTAAACAAATTCGACTTCTTGCATGGATGCTGCTGTTGCTTGAATGTCGTTGCATTCACTAGTAATCTTTGAGATTATTTGTTGCCGATTGATTGCATATTGATATTCCTATGTGGGAAAAAATGTCGCTAGTGGTTGAAAGGAGGAATTCTGGCCACTAAAGCATCCAAAGGATAAAGCTAATACTGTTCTTGTTGTATGAAGAAGACAATTCTTCACACAGGGTTGATGATGTTGGATCCTATGCTGATTGCTTTCTTCACTGTTTCAGTGCCATCTGATTCTAGATATCCTGATGTTACCAATATATTCCTTTTGTGTAGTTCTTCAAATTCGCTTCATGCAACTCATTTACATCTATAATTAAGGGTAAACCTTGTGCTCCAATAGCAAAAGCACAGATCAAATTTTTTTTGTGAATGTTCATATGCAAGTCGGGTAATTCAAAAGGAATATTGTGTTTACATAGCCTGACTTTCTCTGTCAATATCTTAGCCACTTGGTTAAGGCACTCGTCTTTTCCATATTTGATTCTATTATCTCTTATCTTGCTTTCAGAACCTTAATTCTTAAAATTATACACATGATTTTCATAAGAAAAATAATTATATGAAACATCAAATTATCTTGGCTCTTCTTTCATCATTGTTTATGAGTGAAACCACATATCCTGAAAAGAAGCTAGTGCTTAAAGTTGTTTTATGCATGGTTAAGAGTATTATGAGGTCTTTTTGCGCCTCTCTTTTTATCATTTTTTCTCTGGTGAGAGTTCATATTCAACATAGCGATTTTTGTTGGACAAGGAATCTTGTTCTCTACCATGAAAATTTCTGTTATTTTAGTTGTAGAAAATAAAATAAGTTCATGTCGAGCCCCATCTATGTTCTCCTAATTTGGGATCTGGCTTTACTAGATTGTTGTAGTATTTTCCCATTACATCAAAGAATTTAAGTTCAGTTTTTGGTGCTGATATTTTTTTAGGCTTATCTATGGATAGAGCTGAGATTACATTCAAATGAACCTTCAGGTTATTATGCTCTGCTGTTGGTTTTGCTATGTTCTCTACTTTGGATGATGGGAAGATTGTGAAAGGCCTTGGTGGGGTTCCTAATGAAGGTTCGGTTTTAATAGTTGGTTACCACATGTTGATGGGACTTGGAAGTTTATTCCCTGGTTGAAGAGTTTTTTAGGGAAAAGAAGATAATGATATGTGGCATGACTCATCCTGATGCACACTTGGCACCTTTGAGAATTTATCTGGTCAATTTTCTGTGCTGGATTGGATCAAAGTGATGGGTGCAGTCCCAATCACAGCAAGCAATCTTTTCAAATTGCTTTCGACAGAATCATTTGTTCTTCTTTACCCTGGAGGTGCACGAGAGGCTCTTCATTACAAACCACGTAAAGTCTTATTTCTGTGCTGACTTAATTGAAAAGCTAAGCATCCTATTTTTGATGAAGTTCCATTTTCAGTCATCATCTATATGCTCAATTCGTCGTCTCAAGATTGAAAAGAAAATAATCATCCCTATCTGTTGTCGTGTTCCCTCTTTCCTATCACAACTCTTGTTGCTTACTCTGTAGATGTTTGCAGTTTCGTTCTGTGACAATCTCATTGATCTTTAACCACATATGCACAGCTTCTTGTGTAAAACCTCCCAACATATGGGACATTTAATGGCACTCTATCGATCTTGAAGTTGCTTTTATGATTCTCACCACTTATCTTTCATATATGATGACTGAGGTGTGAAGTTACTCTCATCGACATGGACAAACCTAGCTAGTTGTCCCAATTACATTGTAATTTTTTTCGTAATCTCAGTATTTATAATTTGTAAAGTGGTCTCTGTATTTATTATTTTGTCTATAAGAATTGTTAAAGTTGTAATTAAAATCTTGTATACAAAGGATATTCTCTTTGTTGGTATAATTTAATGATATTTTACTTTTAATATACAATGCTTTAAATTATTAATTATTTTTGTATAATAAATTAACATCAAAAATAAATAAATATTATATACAATAATATGGATTAAAAATGCCACAAATAATTATAATTAACATAGTATAGTATTTTGTTAAAATGAATATTAAAAATTTGACTACATTTTACAAAACGTAAGTAAAACCTTTTGGCTACGTTTTGAGCTACGAAAACCAAATGTATCCAAAAGATATTGGCGATGATTTCTTAAAACTTAACTAATAATTTTTAGCTATGACGATAAAATATAAGAAAAAACTATTAGCAACGATTAGAGAGAAACATCGCCTATAATTTTTAGCTACGAAGATTTGACGACGTTTTTGGCAATGAATATAAATCATCGCTATTAGTGACAATTTTGAGATTTTCAATGACGATTTTTTTCATAACCAAATGTGATTTCTGATGTAGTGTTTCTCAATAAACTAGGCAATTGGTTGATTTTCCTACATCAAAGTAGCACTAATAACTATAAGAGACATTACACTCATTCTCAAAAGTTTTATAAAAGTTAGGCAAAGGTAATAAAAGTAGCATGATATAACTTCTCATTAATCAAATTAAAAGCACACTCTTGTTCATTACCCCATCAAAAACTATCAGAATTTTTTACCACTTTAGTCGATAGTGTAACTAGTATACGAAAATCCTTCATAAATCTCCTATAAAAGCTAGCCAAACCATGAAAAGCTTCTCAATTTAATTATTTATTTAGGTATAGACCATTCTTGAATTCCTTTTTCACTCAAAAAATCCTAGAAAAACTAATTTATCCATGAACAAAAATAACATTTCTTTAAGTTATACTACAACAAAGTAGCCCTTTGACTATTTTTTTTGGCTTTGTTTTAAAAATCATAGCTAAAAGTGAACCTTTGGCGATGATTTGGTGACGCTTCTACAGAATTGTTGCCAAAGGTGAAACCTTTAATGACACCTTATGAATATCGTCACGAAAGGATAATCGTAGCTGAAGGAAAGCCTTTAGTGACGATTTCAGAATTCGTCACCAAAGGCTTAAAAAACTCTCTTTTAGTTTATTCTTAATATTTAATATTAATTTCTATTTTTTACTATATTGCATGTAATAGTCGGTTTCCTAACCTATTAGGGGATTAGAGTGATAGTCATAGGAATTACAGTATATTAGAAAGAATTGGTACATTTGGGATATGATTTCATTCACATGCATAACATGAGCATAGATATACACATAAATGCTGATTTAGGAAAATTACACTCAATTGACATATTCCGAGATATGAAAGGTTTAAAATGATTATGATTTGATTGTGTATTGCTTATGTCTTGAATTTTGGTTTGATGGATTACAAGTAGTAAATTTGGAATTAATTGTTACAATTGAAAAATTGATGAATTAACATGTACATTTAATCTAGGAAAAATGTCAAGTGGCAAGATAAGTTGACACATGAAAATTTAGGATGACTAAGCCTATATGGCCTATAAAATAAGTGACATTTGGCATGGAATATTAAGTGAAAAATGACATAGGAAATTAAGTGACAAATGACTTAAGATTTAGGTGACAAATGGCAGCATGAAGAGAGAAAATGTAGCTGACTTAGACTCTTGACAAGTGTCTTAACACTAATCACACCAAACGACACACACATGGCAAGCTGCTTCGTTTATAACTTTCTCCTGAAACTCTCTTCTTCTTCTTCTCTCACAGCCGAAAGCTTGCTCCTCTTTACATCTCTATATTTTGCCTAAGTTTTGATCAATTGTCACACCAAAATCTATGCTTTTACCTTCATAAAGATAGTTCTAGAACCAGATCATTGTTGTACATGCTGTTGTCTTTTATCCTTGCTGAAAACCCATCCAATTCCCGCCTTGTATTTGAGATGATCTTGCATGCATATAAGGCAAAGTAGGCTTGATGAATTGAGTTGGACCTTGAGCAAAACAAGTAAAGTACTAATCTTTGTGGCGTGTTGTAATAGAAAGTTTGTGATGATTGAATTAGGATGAATAGCATGCAGTGTTGATGATTAAGCGTTCTGGAAAAATGATACATAAATTAGATACTTTTCTGTTTTGTTTTTGATGCATGAGAATCATAGGTTATAGGTTGCTATATGGATGATTTAGAATGAGATTTGAAGTTTAAATAAAGGTGAATTTATGCTAAAGAAAGGTGTTGGTGAAGTGTTCTTGAATTTGGAAAAAGATAGGACTACATATATGATGAGATTAAATGAATGAAAGTTTCTATTTTGTTTTTGTATGCATGAAAGATAAATAGTTTATGAGCTGCCAATTGAATGATTTTAAGTTGGATTTGAAGATGAAATTGATGAGGAATTGAAGTATAATTAAGGTATAATTAATGGACTAACATGAAGATGTTTTGAATTTGGTATGAAGGTGTTAGAATATGGAAAAATTGAAGGAAAATGGAGAGTGAACATTCAGTTCACTCATCCCACGATCGCAGGCAATGCTTTTAAATGAAAATTTTTTGTTTTGTGTGATTGTTGAATCAACTAAGGATAAGTTACTTTACTTTAGTCTATTTAGACTTGATTAAGGCCTGAAATGAACTTAGATTGATGTTTGATTAATTGGTTAAAGGTTTGATAAGTTTATGTTATTAATTGATGTTTTAACTTAAGGAATGGATTATTTTGAAATCAATATATTTAAAATTTGGAATTTATGAGTGTTAACAGAATGAAGGTGTTCTTATGAATGCAAATGTGACCCAAAGGATATGAGTAATGTGAACTAGGTATGAATGAATAAGAATTGAGAAATTGTGTAAATATATATTGCTAGAAAAGGTTGGCGAATGTATGATCGATGAATATAGAGTAATTAAACTTACTTAGGATATAAACCTAATTACAAACTAGATATGTACAAGCTATCATGTTTTAATGGTCAAGGTTTATGAATAAGGATA
>JANZXP010000008.1:32263087-32282408 GCA_027576715.1 Erythroxylum flavicans
ACAAGCATTCTAATGGGATCGGTGGATCATTTTTCAGTCATTCATTGAATGATAAATAACTACAAGTGACGGAGATAATCTCTACTGGATTTTCCATTCAGACATAAAATCTACAAATGAACCCCCATAATCACTCCTCCTTCCAAATGCCAACTCTTTACTTTAAAATCTACGTTCACAGATCTCCATCACTCTCCCAATCTAATGACTTTGACTTAACGTGGAGACTCTTCCCATTATATAAGGCCCATTTTGGTCACTATCATTCCTCACACCTTCTTCTTCTTCTTCTATCTCCAGCAAGTGCAGAAACTTATACAGAGGGGTTGTATAGGGAAGGAGCTCCCTTTGGTCCAAGCTGAGGAGAGAAGAGAAAGTACTTACAGGGCTGCTTGTTCATGGATACCTCTGGAATGCGCATGTCTAGGAAATGGCTTTCGGACTGGCGCAGTTTAAGGGTTTGCATGAACGGGGAGACGTGTTTGCCTTCTCATTTCCTTTTATTGGATTGAACGGAGCTCCTGCTAGTTACTATGCATATTGGAGGTCGTATTGGGCCTAACCAAACAAGAGTCAAGGATTTGAGATTTGCGGCCCAAATTTAAATCGGATTAAATTTTAAATTATTTTTTTAATTTAAAAATAATTTTATTTTTATAATTATTCAAATTATAGGTCAAACTTCTGATCCTGTTCATATAAATATATGAATAGATTTAATAAAGCATAATAGAAATATCTTATTCTTCCCTTATATACATTTTTCTTCTACGCGGATAACCCTAGAAAGTAACAACTAGCGTTTGATGTTGTCCTTTGTGTTCCAGGTCCAGGCTTTGACGGGTTCAGAGTCGAAGCTTAACTATAAAGTCTTCTCCCGCCGTTCACGTTCACCGACGTAAGGCCCAAAGTCCTCCTATGGTCTTGGAACGGGGAAGATTTCCATTCAATGTTACGTAGAAAAACCGGTCATTGCGTCATTTGGTACGTCACCTCGTTGGTTTTGTGTGGTTTTCAACTTTATGTAAGAGAAGGAAAATAAGTAACATGGAAGAAAATGTCTGGTCTTGACAAATAAAAGAAACAAGTCAAATCAATGGTGTGGCTACGATTGGAAGAATTTGTAAGCAATTTTCAATTATAAATACGTTGATTATTATTATTATTTTTAAATATTCGTTGAATAAATACACACACATATATATATACATTTTATATATAATTTTATCGAAAATAATCTTTCTACTAATAAAAATAAGGTTATGTACTATCGAACTTCTTTAAATTTTACGCCTCAGTAAAACTTTAACAAAGTATCAATAATGATGACAAATATCTTTTTTTTCCTTAATTTTATTTAAACATTTTTTTACTTATTGGCATGATATTATCTTATTATTTAGGAATTACGTCATGATTTTATATTAATGATTTAATATTTAACTATTATTTAATAATTAATATCAAAACCTTGCAATTTCAACTATGCTTCAAGATATTTTTGCTCTTAAATAATTATTTTCTTACAATTTTTATTGCACTTAAATTTTAAATTTTGTTTAAATTAAAAGAATCTTTAAAACCTATTTTTTAAAGATTTAGAAGTTTCAATCTGACAACGTTTGGATTGATAATTTAAAATTTAATGGATATCATATTTTAAAACGATTTTAGATAAATTAAAATTTAATAAAAAATTAGTTAAGTTAAATTAATTTGAATCCCTAGTCTTTCCCGAATTTCATTGCTTAATTCAATGATTAAAAAATCTAACCGATTGGACCGGTTTAATAATAAAAATGTTAATTTGTATAACTTTTAGTTTTAATTTTAAATTATAAAATAAACATTTTGTTAAATTATAAATATTAAAAAGTGCACATGTTATCAAAATGATAATATTATATACATATTTAATAATTAATCACTTATTTATTCATCACCATAAGAGGACGATCTCAACGGCCATGTTTCTGCTAGAGTCTAGACCCCGCAACGAACCGTAGGATTCAACAGAATATGTTATGCAGCTGGCTCACGAGTCACGACAGTTGCCTTTCTTTAACCATGTTGGTCCCAAGTTAGGGATTTTTGGTTGGATATCATATAATAAAAACGTACGTAGCCAAGTTCGACATCGCCACGTTAACTGACTTTTTAGTTTTCAACGAGTAATTAATGAAGCATCCTAACAAATCAGACCACATCGCTATAAGATTAACGTAACGAAGCTCCGAATTCTTCAGACCATATTATTAGGATCGGACATCACTTTGCTGCTGCTAGGGTTTCGATTTCTCGTCTTTCTTCGAATTTCGTTCTTTTCTTTGCTTTTGGTGTATTTTGTTTTTTGGTTTTAGAGGGACCGAAAAAGAAGAATTCATGAAAGGTCCGAATACGGATCTATTCGACCCGAGAACGGAGATGGACTCCGATGATTCGCGTGCGGCTTCTGCTTCTGATGGTGATTTCGGCTTTGCCTTCAACGATAGTAATTTCTCTGACCGGCTTCTTCGGATTGAGATTATGGGTGGACCCGCCGATGATAAGACCGTCGGCGATGGTTGCACTAGCATAGCCGATTGGGCCCGTCACCGTAAGCGGCGGAGAGAGGATGTCAAGAAGGATAACGGTTTGTGTTCTTTTATTCACTTCCTGTCTTCTCTTTTTAATTTTTTCGTGGTAATCTTTTGGTTTCGGGAGAAATTTGAGGTTAAGTTAGAGGTTTAATGTTTAGGGTTTTTCTTAATTTTGCGGTTTTTGAACAGTTTCTTAGTCTTTCTTTGAGATGTAACAAAATTAGGGCATAGAATGAGAACTTATAGAGATGTTGTTTGGCAGCTTAACTCTAGTATGCAGTTGGCATTTCTATTTTCTACAATGATCAGAAAAGAGGTCTATTCCTGAGTTTTGCTTGAAACAATCATTGAATAAAATTCATTCATTTTTCTTGTAACAGATAAAATTGCATAGTTAATCATGTCGTGTTCCTTCCCTATCTTAGAATTTTAAACGGTTCTTTTCTAAATGTGTTAAGTTGGAAAAATTTATGGGCTTAGTGACAGAGATTGGGATGATTAGGAAGTCCATTTTTTAAACTTCGGTAGCTCTTTGTAATGTGATCAATAATATGGTTTCAGCTGCAGCAGATCTCTCAATAGGTGCAGAGGAGCAGATATTAACATGCAACCAGCCTGATATGGATGAGTGTGTGGGTAGTGAGACTCAAGATGAGGACGCAGTAGCAATGATAGAAGAGATACCCCCTGGTACTCGCTAAATACTTTTGCCTAGTTGTTGATTTAAGACTGGACCCATAATTCATTGTTTCAAAGCCAGACGATTGGCTGATTTGCTATTGCCTTGATTTAAAGACTCAAAGAAAGATCATTATAAAACTCTTTCTTTTATTTGAATAAAGGTTGCAATTACGTTAACAATGCAAAATATATTTATTTATTCTTTAAAAAATATCTGGTATCAATTGTCATATGTTCTATAGATTAAAAATGATATGCTTCATCCATTGTCATGTGTTCTAGATATTTAATCAGACTTCTAAAGTCGATAATTTTACACCGATTTGAGTCAGATTTGGCTGAACTTCTGGTTATTTTGACTCTTTTCTTTGCACAGATTGATACGTCTGCTCGGCTTTCAAAATATTTGTGTAGATTTTCGGAACTCTTGTTGTGTCGCACATCTGGAGCTCCTAAATTATACAGAGCTGCATTATAACACTATAATCAATACAAAAGTTCAGCAATTGATTGTTAATGCATAAACTGTTACAAGATAGGAGACTTAGATTTTAAGATTTTCTAGAAGCACATTTTGGAATAGATATGGATCAAAGGTCTATGCAATGACATTGCAAATTTTGGATGAGTTTTTGTAAACTCAATGAGAGACTCATCATTGATGATCTCACTCCGGGCACACACAGATATCATACAACTAATCAGATTCACAACATTTTTTATCAAAATAGGGCATAAAGGATTTCATACAATTCACATACCTTCTTCCAGAATTTGAAACCCAATCAATCACATCATCATGATATATCACTTTAGCATCACAACTTTAGAAAGAATTCACAAGTATGAGGGACAAAAGAGGTATGATTGAGATTGTGGAAGATGGAATGAGAATTCCCTTTAGGGTTTCATTTTAAACAGTTTCCTTTTGTGTTCTAAGTGAATTTAACAAAAATATTTATACCTGTTAACTTAATTCTTATATAGCACATTCTTGTCATCTTCTGGAAAACAGTGTATTTTGTTTTAAAAGGTCTGTCGTCATTGTTGAAGTTTCACTGAATTTTTGCATTGTTCACATTTTTTTTTGTACTTTTACAGGTAATGAAATTACGGATGTCGACACAAAATGGAGCATGGACTATTCTACAGTTGTCAGAGTTGTAACATTACACATCAGCTCTCCTATCCTAGCAGCAAAAAGTCCATTTTTCTATAAGGTGACGATTGTTTTGCATTGTACTCACGAGCTAATTCCTTGGATTTTTTCTTAATAGGACTTTCTGATTGACTCCATTATTGCTTATTGTTTTGCTAGCTATTCTCAAATGGAATGAGGGAGTCTGAGCAACGCCATGTTACACTTAGAATCAATGCAAATGGTATAATGTAGCATTTTCATATCATTTTATGACTATTGTTTAATTATCACCTACACGTGGTTTTTATTGTCAAGTGCATCATACAAATTGTACTTGTTACAAAACTAAGCTTCACAGTTGTATTATGAAGATCTATTTGGATGTTGTTATTGACGGTTTCTCACTATGTTTTTAACATTCTTTATCCTGAAACAGAGGAAGCTGCTCTCATGGAGCTCCTGAATTTCATGTACAGCAATACCTTATCAACTACAACGGCTACTGGATTGCTTGATGTACTTATGGCTGCTGACAAGTTTGAAGTTGCTTCATGCATGAGGTATTGCAGCAGACTATTACGGAACATGGATATGACACCAGAGTCTGCATTACTTTATTTGGAGCTTCCCTCTAGCATATTAATGGCTGAAGCAGTTCAGCCTTTGACTGATGCTGCTAAGCAGTACCTTGCAGTGCGTTACAAGGACATGACCAAGTAAGTCTTGTTGGGATATTTTTATGTAAATCATCATCACCAAGCAAACATTCTGGTTTGAACTGCTCACAATCAAATGCAACAGTGGTTGATGCTGCAGTATTAGAATATTTTTTGTCCTCTTATCCTTATGTCATATGTAGTCCCTGTTAAGGGCTTACAAGAAGCAGTATAGAATGGCTCTTCCATTATAAGAGGTGATCATGCCAATGGCTTTTAAGAATTTAAAAGAATCTTCAGCTGAAATTCTTGATCTCTAAAAATTAGATGCTTTTGGAGTTGCTTATTCTCTTTATTACCAATGATCAGATTCCAAGAAGAGGTAATGGCTTTGCCTTTAGCTGGAATTGAGGCAATATTGTCCAGTGATGACCTGCAAGTTGCCTCTGAAGATGCTGTCTATGACTTTGTCTTAAAGTGGGTCCGATGTCAGTACCCAAAGCTAGAGGAGCGGCGAGAGATACTAGGTTCACGCTTAGGACGGTTCATTCGCTTCCCCAACATGACATGCCGCAAGCTCAAGAAGGTTTTAACATGTAGTGATTTTGATCATGATGTTGCGTCTAAGCTTGTGCTTGAGGCTTTATTTTTCAAGGCTGAGGCGCCGCACAGACAACGAATACTGGCCTCAGAAGAGTCTGCAGCCTTGAATCGCCGTTTTGTGGAACGTGCTTACAAGTATAGGCCTGTTAAGGTGGTAGAATTTGAATTACCAAGGCAGCAGTGTGTGGTGTATCTGGACTTAAAGCGGGATGAGTGCGCAAATCTGTTTCCGTCTGGACGAGTTTATTCTCAAGCATTCCATCTGGGAGGACAAGGGTTTTTCTTGTCAGCACATTGCAACATGGACCAGCAAAGCTCTTTTCATTGTTTTGGGTTGTTTTTGGGGATGCAGGAAAAAGGTTCGGTGAGTTTCGCCGTTGAATATGAATTTGCAGCAAGATCAAAGCCCACAGAAGAGTTCGTTAGCAAATATAAAGGCAATTACACGTTCACCGGCGGCAAAGCAGTTGGCTATAGAAACTTGTTTGCCTTACCTTGGAATTCATTTATTGCCGAGGACAGTCACTATTTTATAAATGGTGTCCTGCATCTTAGAGCCGAGCTCACCATTAGGCATTGACCTTTTCTATTCTGAGCAAAGCTTTCTATCTAGTTCAGAATTTAGACGTCTAAGCCTTATGCTTTCCCATTCAACTCTAATCATGTATGAAATGTAATAAGTGGGCACCTTCCAGTAGCTATATCGTTAAGGAGGCTGAGATCTTAAATCAAATATTCCCACTTCCTGTTCTAGGCTGAACTACTTCAAAATGATTATGGAAAGTAGGGTTTGTTTTCTTCCTAGCATTATTTAAGATTCAGTAAAAAGTGTATATTCTATTTTTAACTTTTTAACTAAAATACAAAGTGAATTTTAACTCTACTTGTTATGGTGGTAAGGTTGTGTGTTGATGAATCTTTGGATCTTTCCAAATCAACCTTACGTGTTGGAGTGTGTGAAATGAAGTTAATCGGAATTAGGATGAAGTTGAGTTTTTGATTGTTACGTGCTATATTGCTGTTGATATAGTAATTTAATATAATGTGAGCTTTATTGTCCCACCTGATCTACTTTTTTAAAATAATATTAATTTAATTCAATTTTTAATTCTAATTATATGTTTAAATTGTAATTAAAATTAATTAATCTAAATAATATAAAATAATCACAATTATCTTAAATTTAATTAAAAATCCTAATTTTCAAAATAAAAACCCTAATCCCAAATTTTAGTGTGAAGGAGATCACATATAAGCTTTAATTTTGTTTTCAAAATTTGAGATAAGGTTTATGATTATGAGAATTTGAGTTTTTAATTAAATTTAAAGCGATTATGATTAATTAATATTATTCCATATACATACTGAGACTAATAAAATCAGGTAGCACACAACATTTCCTTTTCATGTATAGGCTGAGTACATCTTAATGCAAAATGCTTCTTTGCTTTAACGAGCTCCTGGTATTCATTAAACCATAGTTTCTTTGATTGGATATCAGACCGAAAACTGCAATTTATTCATCTTGACAATGCACATAAAAGTACAGTGATGAACAGGATTACATGTTCTATTGTACATCAGGGGTGCAATTACCAAAAACAGCAGAACAGTTCTCTAAGTTTCAACAGGGGATAGAACTAGGTCCTTAAAAAGACTAGATGTAGAATCCCTGTGTGAAAATGGAGGAGAAGCTTTGCCTACCAAACATTGAGGGCTTATTCACTTCCTGCAATCTTTTTCTTCAGTTCTTCTATATCCGTGGCAAGTTCTTTTCTGCTCGACTGTACAAGGGATACATTATTGGTTAGTGATACATTTGTCAGATGTAATTGCTAACTTATCTAAAAATTCTTTTATCTAGAACTACTATTGCTGCTGATCTCAAAGTTTCATATGTATCCTTTTTTAATTTTATGACGTTTGCAGGTCTTTTACTTGAAAATGATTCAAATTGACACTGTAGCTGCATATGTTATTGTGGCAATTGTAGATGATGCAGACGTTGTGATAACGGACCTGACTACAATCACAACATTTTGTCTGAAATTGCGGATGCAGCAATTTGAAACTACAATATGATCAAGCAAGCACAGATCAAGTATGAAAGAGCAGGACGTGGTAGCAGAAGAATCCCGTTTCTTACCTTGAAGAGAAGGTATCTGTAGACAAACCAACCAGTGTAACCAAGGCCAACCAACTCCATGATCTTTGGAAGCTGACAAAAGATACAAAATCAGTCAATTTTGGACACAGGAAAAGGCATCACTCACAAGCATTTAGTTCCAGTTCGTATGGAGGAAGCCATCACCTACCAGAGGTACTGAGTTGATTGCCGTAACAACAACTGATGTTAGCCAAACAGCAACTATTGCCCCACCTCCATATAGAAAAACAGTAGACTTGTTCTCAACTGCATCCCACTGGTTACAATAAAGCAAGCAATTTCAAGTTTGATCTGAAGCTAAAGGGAAGTTAGAGACATGGATTAGTTCGTACCTTTTGCTTCAGGTCCTGAAAGATCTCATTAGCGTCAAATGCACTGGACTCTTCTGAAGCTCTGATCCGAAGAGAAGAGCATCTGCGGACATCTAAATGGAAAGCAAAACAAACAGGTTCAAGCATTGCTTGTGATTATAAGATAATGTAAGAACATAGAAGAGTACCTGTGACTTTTCTGATGGAAGATGGAAAGGGCTGTGAGAGTAAGCGAGTTGGGAGAAAGGGGAACGCGGAGCAGCGGACGGTGGAGGTGGTACCACGTGGCGGAATTGCCACTATGGAGGAGGATGCTCCCGCCGCCGCTGCATACGGCGTCGTTGCTGACATTAGATTCACCGTCACCGACGCTCGCTTCTACTTCGCTACTTAAGCTTCTGCTTGCAAGTATGATATTGCGTGTTTTAAAACATTGGTTTAGATGGTGACACGTGGAGGAGGCAAACTTCCTGATTGGTAGATTCCCCTATCAGAAATCTTCGTTTGAGGAGTCTTCTGCCTCTCAAGTATGGGCTCGGATCCACTGGACTATCTATGATTTAGATTGAGTTTCAGGCATTAGCCCGTTCTGTAGGGCTTAGATTTAGGCCCAATAGGTTAATTGCGATTACACCTGACCCGGACCAAATAATATGGGTTTGGTCCAGTGTCGTTTGGATTAAGAATAACCAAATCAGTCACTGCTTTGCTGGCATTAGTTGTCCCTAATTTCATATCCGGTTAACGGTAAAAATAAAAAATTAAAATTTACTCAATTTTGTAATACTAATAGTGACGGCAATTAGGTCAGTTCAATCTGAAGTTCAACCATGGCTTGATTTGGGGGAGCGGTGGCCGCTGATAACTTGCTGAAATTAACCTACTGAAATGATAAGTACTTATTGATGTGTTTGAGAGTGCTGTTTTGGTAACTACTGAAACGTGAAAATAAGTGTTTGACAAGTACGGTTGCGATTACTGAAAAGAGATAAAATGACTAAAAAGTCCATTGATTTAATAAAATATTAATTGTTGTATAAATAATTAAAAATATATTATTAGTCATATAAATTTAAATTTATAAATAATAAAATAAGAAAATATAAAGAAAGTAAATTTAGTAAATAAAATATTTTATAAAAATATATTATTAACCATATTAATTAAGAGTATAATGGAAAATAATAGTTGTAGTGAAGGTTATTAATGGAAAGTAAAATTTCTACCGCAGAAGCAGTTTCCTACCGCAACCCTCTTTCTGCTTATTGATTTTTGTGGTGGCACCGCAGTTTTCACCAACCTCTGGTTGTTCATCGCAGATCCAAACATGTGACTGCGTTTGAAAACTGCGGTGAATTAGTACTTATTCCTACCGCACCGCAGATCCAAACGTAGCGTAAAGCTCAAACTCGTCAGTTGTGCCTTATTTTTATCATCTTTTACTCACATATAATAAGTTTAGTCAACTAGAATTATGCAATTTCCCATACTTATTCAATAACCCATGCAATCATTATATAACGAGAGCTCAATATCATATATCTATTAGGAATATATGACATCTCGACTAATGAATCAAGAGTGGATTTACCATGTTATACCTTAAGTTCTATCTAGCATTTTAATCTCATTTGATCTCATTCACTTCTTCATGTCACAAATATATTTAATTCTCTTACTAAGAGTTGGTAGTCACATTTGAATACATATATTTCTTTTATTACTATGCGAGTTGCCAAACAAAATGACCTTATTCTATTCTAAATTCTCTTGAATTAAATTTAATTTGCTTTCTTAGAATTGTTCTACAAAATTGTATCAAACATGATCTTTTGGTGATATTCTAAAGTAGCAAACTTTAGATTTAATTTTTTAAAATTAGACGAGAGCCATAAAGATATGTAATAAGACTCATTTAACCTTTAGGTTCTCATGCAATATAAGTTGAACTCTTTTGAGTTACACTAATCTCGTTTTATGGCCATTTGTATATACATCATAAGATTCATATGCTTTGGTATTAACTCCCTCTTAGAGCATATTTCTTTCATTATTGCAATATTGTACATGTATTTTTTTGGAAGGTTAAAAAGATTTTTTAGGAATAATATTGTAAATATTTTGGATTAAACATACTTAATGTTTGACTTGAGTTCACTAGTCTACTCTTAAACTCATCTTTTCTAAACTCTTGTCTAGTAATTTAAGACATATATGATGGTCATTTGGTTGCTTCAAACCAATTTCCTTTTGACTTATTATCTAAGTCAACATTTGTGGTTTAAGTTTCTTACATTCGCTTTTTATTATCACCTTGATAATAAATTAAAGCTTGTCTCATCTTCAGTCATCACAAATACTAGAGGTGATTGTCCATATGAGAGAACCAATTTTTTATCTGTTAGATATACTTTTTGATTCATACATAAAATGTGTCATATAAAATAAGCTATTTCATAATCACATATTATGCAATGTTTACTACTTAATAAATAATGTCAACTCATATTTGCATTTAAACATAACAATACAATGAATGAAAATAAAATGAGAAATGTTAACCAATTACATTTCAATATCTATGTAATCTTAGTGACTTCATATGTCCAATGTATGTATTGTAAGAAAGGAGTTTTGTCATTTGGTCTGCCTCTATATCTCATGTAGATACATACTTCATGCTCACATCACCTTGTGCAACTATATCTTTTACATAATTGTATTTAGTATCTATTTGTTTGGTTTTATATTGAAATTTAGGGTCATTAGTATAAGTAATTGTTATTTTACTATCATAGTTGATTATTACTAGAACATTTTTGCTTTTAGTGACTCCTAAATTAATTAATAATCATTGAAGTCAACATGACTTCTTGTAACTGCTATTAAAAATGTTATATATTTAGTTTCGATTTTAGATATTGCTACATAAGATTATTTTTTTACTTTTCATGGTATAGCATCATTGTTAAGTAAGAAAACAAATACAAAGGTAGATTTTCTCTCTTTTAAATCTCCTCCCTAATTTATAACCATATATCTTTGTCTATGTAGGTCATTGCTTTAATAACATAATGTATAATCAACAGTACCTTTAGATATCTTAATATTCTCTTTACTCCTTTCCAATGTGCTTATCTTAGATTTGACCTATATCTGCTCACCATTACAACAACATAATAATTATATGGCCTTGTACACATTATAGTATACATGTGACTTCCAACTGCACTAAAATAGCGAACTTTTTTATTTATTTCCTTTTTTATGGGGTTGATGGGCAAAATTTCTTACCGAGACCTTTGCCTTTGCTAATAGGATTACTGATTTGTTTGTAATCATATATGGAATCATTATAAAATCTTGTAAATAAAGGTAGCTTGAGAAGGTGACAACAATCTCTTTATATGATCTCTTGAAATCCTAAGTCTAAGAACATATACAGCTTCACCCATCTCTTTCATCTCAAATTTATATGATAACCAGTCTTTGATTTGCTTAACAAACTCACAATCACTATAAACAATCATAATATCATCTACTTGATATGTGCTTAATTAAGGATGAACTTATTCAATAACACTTAGCGAATATTACTATAAAAGTGCTTAAGATACTCACTTTGACTCATATGTGATTTTAGGCACATTTCGGAAGTGAAAGAGCTAAAGTGAGTTGAAAGTACTACATTTGAGTCATTTTCTGAAGATTCACAATCCTTTGTCTTTTTGGAGCAAGAAGAAGAAGATTAAAGCAAGAAGAAGATAAGAAAATGAAAAGAAATAAAAAATGAATCATTAAAATATCTCATACCCATGGAAAAGTTGCACAGTTATGAGTGTATGTGTCATGGCTATGTAACCAATTGCATGGGCGAGAGTTATTCCTTATGCCTATGCAACGTGAATTTATGGACAGAAGCAAATGAAGAACACAACCAAGGCAAGAAGGATAAGACACACCATTCAGTAGTGTAGCATATTGGGAGCATGCGAAGGCCAAAATGACATAGTAGTACAGCACAGGCAACACATGCAGGAGCACCAAATGCAGCGCATACCAAAACAAAATGCAGTCCACGTCAAAAACTCAAGCAGTTGGGAAATGAAGAAGAAAAATGTGCAACATAAGGGAAAACCAAGACAAAATGCAGATGTTGGAGACGTGGGTTTAAGAAAAGAGTTGGTAGAAAAGGTTTTGGGGTGTTGTGTTTTTAAAAATAGAAGAGAGGGCCATGCACAGTCATGCATAACACACCAAGTCACAGGTATGACCATCGATAGCTCACCGAACCTCGACAACCTAGTTAAGCATTCCTTCCTTGTACTTGTTGTTTCTTTCTCTCTTTAGAAATTGATTATGTTATCTGATATGTATGGATTTGGGTATTGTGAAAAGATGATTTTAATGCGCTCATTGGATCGTTTGATTACAAACCCATTGCTAGAATATTCAATGTAATCCGTAATTATTATATTGAAATTCACTTGTGGCTATTAATGATTCATAATCATTAGGGATAATATAACCTAGGTTAAATGATGCATCGTATGTGGTTGCTGCCTTGATTAATCGATTTTCCTAATTCATAATGCGGTTGGCCAATTGAATCTAGAGATCGTATCCTAGGTTATTCAGTAACTAGGTATAATTAACGATCGTATCTTGATTAAATACAACCTAAGAGAAAACTCGAGTTGATAGATTAGCCTACGATTAATAGTTTCTAGGAGAGGTTTGAGAACAACAAATCATCAAAATATGTTTAATTAGGGTGTAGGTCGAGATAGAATTAAAGAACCGGATTCCTAACGAATTCACCACTTTCATCACTTTACATGTTTTCTTTAATTTGTTTTTCTTAGTTTAATTTCATTTTATTTTCTTATTTCAAACCAACCAAACCTCCTAAACCTAAATATTGATTGATTTCATTTCAAAAGCTAACCAAACACTCTCTGTAGGATTGACCTAGACTTGCCACTGCTATAGTAGTAATAGGTCTAGTTTATTTTGACTAGCGTTATGATGTACATGTCAATGTTGTCATTGTTGCTAGGGAGTACGGTGTTTTAGTTTTTGTTCTTGTTTTAATTGGCATTTTGTACATATTTGTTTGCAATTTGTTTCTTTTCAGTTAATTCTTGATATTTTCACTTTCTGTTTAGTGTCAGTGATTTAAATTTTGGAAAAAAAATATTCATGGATAGAAGTAATTTCTTTCATAACTCATATTCCCAACCTTATAATTATGTTTGGAGTGATCATACAAATTTTAATTATGGATAGGATAATCATCATAATTACTTCCATGACAGTATGCAGGACACACAACAATTCCCGTATGTACCAAAAGATTCTTATCATGACTCAGGTACATCTCTGGGTGACTTTATCAAGGCTTCTACTGCTAACAATATTCAACTTTAATAGGATATGCAGCAAATTCAATAGGGTATGCAACAAATTCAGCAGAATATCCTACATTTCTAGCAAGAAATAATGCAATTCCACCAAGATACAACTTTTAGACTCCAGAACTTGGCAAGTCAAATGAGTTAGATGACGGAAACTTTTGATCGCTTAGCATCATAAAGTGAAGAGGAGCAACCATATCAACCTGAGGTGTATGCAATGGACGTTAGTGCGGTAACCTTACAAAGTGATGATTGAGAATTTTAAGTGTATTAATCAAGGAACTGCTTGTGTGGAGAAAGTGGAGGAGGAGCTCGAACCATAAAAGGACATATCTTGTTGCTCAATAGTGAGTATTAAGTTCATGATTATTTTTGACACTAACTTTTTACCTTTACCTAGCAGATTGGAGGAATTAAACGAGGAAGAAAAAGGTGAAGAGACATTTACAATATTTCCCAAGAGCATGGAGTCAGCTAGAGATTAAGAATATGAGGATAGGGCATATGTGAAGTATGAAGGATTATCAACGAAGGCCCTATCTGAAACAACCTTATGTGGAGGAAGCTTAAACTGTACTACCTTAAGATCATAATTTCGTCACGTGAGGAGAAGAAGGAGTCGAGCCAGGGACTTTAAACAAAGACACTTCTTGGGAGGCAACCTAAGGGAAGTAAATTTCTTTTCTTTAAATTTTCTCATTTCTTTTATATGCATGTGTGTTTTTAGTTGTTTGTTTGTTACTTGTTCTTAAGTTTTCAATAAAATGAGAAAAAAGAATGAAATAATTAAAACAAACATTTTCTCTTTTTTTGTTGCTTCTAGGATTATATAGTCATGATTAGAGAATGAATTGACTAGAGAATTTTATAGAAACTTTAGCATGTACTTTTACTCTTGTGATTGGTCAATGTGCATTATCTTTAGAAGAGTAGTGACTAGTGGTAGATAAAGCTAATGAGATTTTGAGCCTTTATAGACTAACAGATCCATATTAGTCTCATTGTCTTTGTTTATGTGTGACCTTCATGACATATACATCCTAACTTTGCCTTGATTTTCTATTTGAGACTACATTTTTATCACATGCACTAACATGGAAATGATTAGGCATTCTTTGTTTTTCCAAACTATATTAGCCAAATAACCTACCCTATTGACATGATTTTTCCTTTGTTAAGCCCCCTGAGCTTTATTTACCTATTCTTTGTGTACTAACCACATTGTATGATTTTAAACTTAACCAAATTTCTCACCTAATCCTTAAAGCTAGTGAAGAATTTATTTATTGTTGAGTTGTGGATGTACAAAAGTAAAAGTGTGGGGGTATATATATATGTTGGGTTGGTTATAATTTTGTGATGCTATTTTTATATCTTATAATTGAAATTCCCATATTAATGTATTTTTTTTAATTTTCATAAGAGAAAAAAAGAAAAGAAAAAGAAACAAAGAAAGCAAGAAAAAGAAAAAGAAGAAAAAATGTATACGTTTAAATAAAAGTGTCTAAAAGGAAGTGCATATGGTTTGCAAAGTTATTTGTGATTAATGCATCCTCCTAAAATTGTAATGACTGGGTTATTTGAGTATGTTGGATATATAGGTGTTGGCTTGGAAGGTTCACTCTTTGTGGTTTCAATTTATTGTCATCAATTGTATAAGTGATCTTTTCGGATTGGTATTTGCTTTATATAGTTTATATGTGAGAGCTGAATTAAGTTGTGAAATATAATTGTTACATTCGTCGTAGCTAACGGTACCCAGTTTTGTATGAATGTTAACTTATGCACTTGATAGTCTATTGAGTGTTACTTTTGTTTTACTAGCTTTGATGGTTTTCATGCTACTTTACCCAAATACATCTCACCTTACCTTTACCCATATTACAACCTTGAAAAGTCCTCTGATTTATGATTTTGCATGTGAATTTTAATAGTGGAGAAATGAAATGATATGCAAAGTTGTGGAATGATATGATCATGAATGGTGTTGAGTGTACCCATGAACATATCTTGTTTAAACACATTTTCCATGTCTACCATTAGATTGCTCGATTTTTAAAGGTATTGAATGTTGATTGATCATGAGTAAAAGCTTGGAATGTTAAGTTATTACTATGATTTTTTAAAGTCATTTATCTTTGCTTATAATTATATATTCTTGAAACATATGGGAAATGAGTAAATATTTTTGGGTCTATGAGCTTAATTTTGATGATTTGCCTAAAGACAGTCAAAAGCTAAGTGTGGGGAAAATTGATATGCACTTAATTGATTGTATAATTATTCCATAATACTTAGAGATTAATGATATGAAATTGCTTAAACAGTCAAAAGCTATGTGTTGAGGAAATTGACATGTGCTTAATTGATTGTATAATTATTCCACAATACTTAGAGATTAAAGACATAAAATTATTTAAGATAATAATTTTGACTCATATGTGATTTTAGGCATAATTCAGAAGCAAAGAAGTTAAAATGAGTCGAAAGTACGATATTTGAGTCATTTTTCAAAAAATCACAAAGTCTTCTTGGAGCAAGAAGAAGAAAAGAAAATGTAAAGAAATGAAGAATGAAGTACTAAATTTTCTCGCGGCTATGTTGGAAAAGTTGCACAGCCGTGAGCGTGTGTGTCACGGCTGTGCAATAATATGCATGGGCGTGAGTTATTCCTCGTGGCCATGGAAGATAGTAATTTATGCCGGACGAAAGATGGAGCAAGGCATGCAGCAGCTGGATAAGAAGCATTGGACCAAAACGATGCAGGAATAAAGACCCAAAACAAACCAAAAACGGCAGCAGCATGATGGTTGACAGCATATGCATGTTTTTGCATACAAGGGATGTGGAGCATGAAACGCACAGCTAAGGAGCATACGCCTGCAGAGGTGGGAAGAGACCAAAACGCACCAGTAGAGTGGGGAATAAGGAGCCTAAAACGACAACGCAGACGCACAGCCAAGGAACAGTAAACGATGACGCACAGACGATGGGTAGGAGACGTTGAAACGCACATCAAGAGACAGCCAAGAAGAATAGAACGCATACCAAAACGGCAGCACAACAATGTCCAAGGAGCAGCCAAAACGCAGACGTTTGGGCAAAGAAGCAACGAGGGTTTTGGGAAAGTGTTGGTTTTAAATAAAAGAAAAGAGGCGCTTTAGCAAGAGGATGGGGACAGAACAGAGAAAAGAGGCGCGGTAGAGTGGTTCTTCGATGGGACATTTTTGGGGCTGAAGGTCATCTTCGGGGAGAGCTTTTGGGCAACACAATGAAGAGACGGCTATGAAGCTCTCTCACACAGAGAGACCCATGCAGGGCGCCAATGACGCCAGTTCAGATGCGACAATGACGCCAATAAACCGGTTAAGTGTATTTTTCCATTGTTTTTGTTAATTATTTTCCATTGTTTTTGTTAATTATTTCTCTCTTTAGAAATTGTTTATATTATTCGACATATATAAATTTGGGTATTGTGAAAAGATGATTTTAATGCATTCATTGGATCGTTTATTTACAAATCAATTGCTAGAATTTCGATATAATCTATAATTGTTATATTTGAAATTCATGTGTAGCGACTAATGATTCGTAATCATTAGGGATACCATAACTTGGGTTAAATGACGCATTATATGTAGTTGTTGCTTTGATTAATCAGTTTTCCTAATTCGTAATACTACTACCTAATTTAATCTAGAGATCGTATCCTACCTAATTTAATCGAGAGATCGTATCCTAAGTTATTTAATAGTTTGGTTTAATTAATAATCGTATCTTAATTAAACACTACCTAAGGAAAAACTTGGATTGATTATTACCCCACAATTAATAGTTCAAAGAGAGGTAAGAGAACAACTAATCAACGAAATATGTTTAATTAGGGTGTAGGCCAAGATTGAACCAAAGAATTGGGTCCCCACCAAATTCCTCACTTTTATCATTTTTATATGTTTTCTTTAAATTGCTTTTGTTAGTTAGTTTAGCTTTATTTTATTTTCTTATTTTTTAAAAACCAAAACCCCCTTAACCTAAATACCGATTAATTTCATTTCAATAACTTTACACACACTCTCTATGAGATCGACCTAGACTTACCACTGCTATAGTAATAGTCTAGTTTATTTTAACTAGACTTACGATGCACTGTTAGGCATTTCGCCATGGTCAATGATTTCCCAAATCAATACTAATGGAGAACAACGGAACATTCTCCATAATTACTTTAAGGTGATGGATCATACAACTACCTCCATATAGTTCATGCTACATCCAATCACTACAAGAAAATAGTGAATTACATACGGCAATTACCGACTGAAAAAGGCAATATACCGTCGGTAAATATATTTACCGACGGAATAAAACGTCGGTGATTCGGCCGTAGCTAAATTCACCGACGAACAATTTCTTACCGTCGGTAAAATTACCGACCGAATAGCATATCCGTCGGTAACATCAACGGAAACGTTGCCGACCGTCCAACATATTCCGTCGCTAAATTTACCGACAGGTACAGTATACCCGTATGTAAATTTGGCATCGTACAGTCGGCAAATGTGCCGACGGATTGCCTGGTCCGTCGCTACAGAACTTACTATTACCGACGGAAGAGAAAATATTCCGTCGGTAATATAGATATATTTAGCGACGGAACTATTGTATTTTTCCGTCGGTAAAATTTTGTTTTATATTTTTTTAAAATTAAATATTTCCATTATATTTAAATTAAAATCGTCTTATAATTTTATTAATAATATATAATTAATAAGATATAAATAATAATAAAAAATTTAATTAATGAATTGAAATTAAATTATCTGAATTAATAATAAAAACGTTACATTACAATTGTATCTGTAATACAAAGTAAATAACCAATACTATACTACTGATCAGAAGCAGGTGGATCATCTGGTTGGTGCGGTGGCCTGCTGTCCTGAGAGGGACTCTCCCACGTGGGATAGACCTACTTGAAATACTAATATGTCTAGGTTAAGGCAAACAACAACTTTTAGAGCAAATTAAAACATCAGAAGTTTACATTTAGGGTATAACTAACATCTTCTTTCTCGAATCTTCTGCATCTCCTCAATTTGGGAAGGTGAAGGCGGAGCTCTGGCTATAAGGCTTGTGATGTTTCTCGTCTAGTGTTTTCCTCCTCCTTTCTTTGCACCAAGATGCTCTCGTCACAGGTAACTTACTCATCTTTAACTATTGCGATGACTTTCATGATTAGGGCATAACTAAGTTGTTTCCTGTAACTTCAACTTTCTTTCTTTTGGAGGTCTGTGGATTCAGTTCTTCAGTGACAAGTCAGAGGGGAAGATCTCCACTTAGGTAAGATTATCAACTCAGTTTGTTTCCTTCCTTTATAACTTTGGGTCTTCCCGAATAACAAACCCTAAATCTGGTGGGACAACAGTAATCCTTCATAACGCTACTAAGGATGAGGCAATCTGAGAATGCCCTTTCCTTTCCATCTGGTGAGTACCAAAACCCCGTTTATTTCAGTAGTAAACTGTGAGTAGATGTTGAAAATCTAGGGATTTCTATACATGATTACTTTCTTAATTGTTCTGAACTAAACTCAGGTTGTATGCTAGGGATTTCTGAACTATTCTGAACTGAGACTAGGTTGAATGAATCTTTTTTGAATAGCATGCATTAAGAAAGACAGTGAGGATTATATTCTTCATGTGAGAGCTAATCCTTTGCTACAGTGTAGGTTCAACTGATTTATAATCAGTTGTTCCCTTACGTTAG
>JANZXP010000008.1:32302972-32327670 GCA_027576715.1 Erythroxylum flavicans
AATAACTAATTAAAAAAACTTTGAAAAAAAAGGGGGAAAGAGAGGTTGGAAAGAAGGAGGGAGATTTTAAAAATTTTTGAAATTTTTGCAAAAAAGTCTCCCTATTTTTTAAAATTTCCTGTACCGGCCGGTATTGTGCTAACCGGTACCATCTGAAACAGGCCGATATCGACCGGTCTTTAAACCCAGTACTACCAACCTCTTATTTCGTACCGATCTTAGTCCGGTGCGGTATATACCGGTATTCATAACCATGCTTGGAAGATAATCTTGGTTGGAAAAATATTGATATGTCATTTGTTGCATTGAATTTGAATGATAATGATGATGAAACTCCTCTCAATAATGAGGATTTTATACCAAATAATAACTGAGGTCAGTGTAGTTATAAAGGGTACCCTTCCGTAAACGATTTAATAAAGTTCCAGGTTTTATTTTTCCTCTTTTTTAAATTTTACTTATATTTGATGTATATGTTAAATTCTATATATGTAATATAATTGTAAATGTTTTTGTTACAGGTTTCACTTCTAGTTTGTTGGTTCCTTATCATGAACTCTTGTCGTAAATTGTAATAGTTTGAGAGTTAAGGATATTTATTATTCTTTTTATTAGATATTTTGATATAATTATTATTTATTATATGATGAATTTATAATATTGTAAATACTTTGTATTGTTCTCAATTTTATATTTGTCTAATGATAGTTATCTTTTTATATTAATTGTGGTTATTATTTATATGTGAAATATTTGAAAATTATTATTATTTCATATTAATTATGGTTATTATTTATTATTATGATTTTTAGAAATAGGATTGATGTATAATATGACAATGAACTATTTTATAATTTCTAAAAAATTCAGAGATTATTTTATAAATTTAAAAATTATCTGAAACGGTACCTAATATTGACCAATACTAATATAATACCTGTAAATATTTAATTAGGTAGTAAATCTGGTACGATATTCGTAACGTTCGTAAAGATTACCTGAAAAAGAAAGGAAGGGAACAAAATAAAAAGGCAGATGTGGAGAGAAGGATTGAGAAAATTTGGGAGAAAAGAGGATTGATTTTGTTTTCTTGTAACTTTATTATTTTAATATTAGCTAAAGTGATAACTTACAAGTATTTATTTATTTATTACAAATGTGGTTGTTGAGTATTCTTAATTTGTGGTAATGGGCTTATGGGAACTGGTGGGGACTTGGTCCCACCCACTAACTTTCCTACTTTACTCCTCACAACATTATCAATGAGTGGCTATTTTAGCCGAGTCAGCATCTCAACAGATAATGTCGTACAGAACCACGTAATCATATTTATTCATAAATAACAGAACATAGGAGACCAAACCTCAAACAAACTTGGAGGATTTGTCCATTGTCTTCTCTCTCCGCCTTTCTTATCTGCCTCTCCCTCTCACGAGATTTTGGAATTTCCTCTGTACCAAGAGTGAGAGAGACAACAGCAAAATTAAAGATCAATAAACTTTTGTACAAGTTAGTCTCTTAAATTCCTTTTTATCCAAAAGATTTAATCTTTCGTCTTATACCCTTCAAGTGTTAATTCTACTTCCTTCAATGATTTGGATTTCGTGATTTCTTCGACCATCGTACGTATGCTTACTCTCTTTATTTCTTTTCTTGAAAGACAGTTTACACTTCCCGATCCTGTCCATAATTGTCATGCAAAAAACAGAGAGTTATTGATTGTGATTAAGATCGATTTGGCGTGTTCACTTCCTTAGCACGATTGGCTCAAATACAACGTGATAACTTCTTCCTTTTTTTTGTGAGTCTTAAAATTTAATTGTTGCAGGACTGCTACTAGATAATTGTGTTTGAAGTACAGTTCTCAAAATTGTCGATTGGATTTGGATAAGAATCTTTGCCTTGAAGAAGATGAGAAGAGGTGTTAGATGCATACGCCATTTCCTGTCTGCGATTCAACGTCAAGAATATAACCACTCCGTTAGTTTCAGTCGAAGTCAACGGAATTGGGTGTACGCCAACTGCGTTTCTGCTAATGGACATGGAGTTGATGGTAGAGTTCTTTGTCCAGAGTTCTTTATCTCTAGAGCTCTGTCTACTGGCGTCGCAAAAATTTCACCTTCAGGTTGTAGCTTATGATCTTATCTGGGTATTTCTTTCTCAAATTCTGTTGGTGGCTTAATATCGAGCGAGTGATAGATTGTAGATTATGATTACTTCATTGTTTTTTGCTGAATTCTCTGATCGCAGTTGCAAATGTGACCCGAGGGGGGCCGCTTGTGGAGTATGAAAGAAGGATAGCTGCGGGTGAGCTTGTGGACGGTGATAGCTGCCAGGTACGGGAATTTTCTTTTATGTTTTATTTTCTCCAACTCTTTTCATTGCTTTTGAGTTTGCTATTATGGGGGTTCTAAAGTGTGATACCCACTCGCTGCCATGAAAGGATGCATTGATGATAATTTAAGCAGGTAGGCACTTTAAGAGAGCTTCAGAGACTCTATGATGAGATTGTGGAGTCAGCTGATGCCTGCAAGTTGGATCGTTATTCAACTTCAGACAAATCTGGGAGGTAGACTATTCAATTCTGATTCATTTATTATTGCAGCTTTGTATGAATATCAAATTATTCCCGTTATGTTTAGAATTGTCCTGGTTCTATTGATTTCTGGGTTTTGCCAGATATCCAATTCCTATCAAATTATTCCCGTTATGTTTAGAATTGTCCTGGTTCTATTGATTTCTGGGTTTTGCCAGATATCCAATTCCTTTGCTGGTCACTCAATTTTTTTGTAATGCACAGGAGTAGATGGTTGTGGTCTCGTCTCATCCCACAGTCTTCATATTCGCCTGTTAAGGGACTTTATCTGTATGGTGGAGTGGGCACCGGAAAAACTATGCTCATGGATTTATTCTATGAACAATTGTACACTTACTATCTTTATTTATTTTGGACGTAATTTTGTTTCCTTGTCATGTTACTCTGGCATTGAAGAATGGGATCTAAAATCATTAGCCTAAAAATAGAAGAGCATAATTCTATCATCAACTTGGCATCTTCCAGTATGCCCCATGGATACTTGTTGAACTTATCTCCTGCAATCTAATCTGCAGGCCCAACAATTGGAGGAAAAGGAGGGTCCATTTCCATGACTTTATGTTAAATGTCCATAGTCGGTTGCAAGTAAGAATGCTGCTCACGTTTATATTTCAAGTTTCATACACATATTTGATATTTCCCCCAGCTATGTTGTTTTTGTTTCTATTGATCATCTCATGTTTCCTCACTGTTGTGGTGGGTAAACATTACAGGCATTTTTAAAACTCAATTTGATGATTTTTGGAGTAATTTTAGTTTCAAATTAGTATTCCCTTATTCTTCTGTTTGGTTTGTATTCTAATTAATCTATGGAGATACTGTAGTGAGTTTGATACTTTAGTTTAAATGTGGAATACTTGCAGAGGCATAAGGGTGTGTCAGATCCACTTGAAGTTGTTGCAGCAGAGATATCAGATGAAGCCATGTTATTGTGTCTTGATGAATTCATGGTATAAATTTGGAATAGCATTGTGTTTTTTTAGTTGATTGCAAGTTTTGATGCTATGTAACTTTTGTAGGTTACTGATGTTGCTGATGCATTGATTTTGAACCGGCTTTTTGGACATATATTCTGCAATGGCGTTGTAAGTCTACTTTGTCTTTTCACTTCTATTGATAATCTGAGTCAATGGTTTATGGATGGGAATTGAAATTAAATTTAGACCTTATATGTTTATGCATGATGGAGCCAAGTCTAGATTCTTGTTTCCACATCAAATCGTGCTCCAAGTAATCTCTATGAAGGTGGATTGCAGAGGGATCTTTTTCTACCGTTCATTGCAACTTTGAAGGTATGCTGATATTTACTTAATATTGTTTTCTAAGAGAATTAAGTATGTAAGGTTTATCCACAGTTAGCATACCTGTCCATAATCAGATCATCTGCAGCAATAACATTTGTATCATTACTGTTTTTCCAGGAACGGTGTATTGTTCATGAAATTGGTTCATCAGTGGATTATCGGAAGTTGACTTCAGTATGAATTTAAACATTCACTTTTTAGAACAAGGAAAATCCGTGACAAATTCTTACATTGCTTATTTATACTGAAATTCAGGCAGAGCAAGGTTTCTATTTTGTTGGAAAAGATTCATCAAACATTCTTGAGCAGAAGTTCCAACAGCTGATAGGAGAACAAACTGCAGTTATGCAACAAGTGGAAGTAGTAATGGGTAGAACATTGCAGGTGTGTGTAATTTTTATTATTTTTATTCTTTGTTGGGCATACAAGTTTACTGGGATTCTATTGACATGGCTTTCTTTGTCAACTTGGTAAGGTGCCCCTCGGTGCTAATGGATGTGCATATTTTCATTTTGAGGAACTTTGCGACAAACCTCTTGGAGCAGCAGATTATTTTGGACTTTTTAGTGAGTCATTGTAGATTTTTGGCTTCAGCATTTATCAACATAGTCAACAGTTGACATCTGACTATTTAGAACATCAAGGTTGAGATAGCAGATGCAGAAAATAGGGAGGACATGGTTTCAGTTAATGCAAGTCATAATACTCCAGGAAAAATAGAGAAAGAATTCACATGCAGAAGCCGTTTTCTCTTATGTTCTGCTGAGTGTGTATTAGTAGTTACCTAGAGTTAGCATGATTGCAATCTTTTTGCCCCTTTAAAAGAATTTTTCTTTTGAATATCAAATGTCTGAATTGTTTTCTTTGAAGCATAGCTCACAAGCATTGTGAAATTACTTTTGAACAAATGAGAATAATCCTTACTCTTATGTTCTGGATTTCACAGACAAATTTCATACCTTAGCATTGGATTGTGTCCCAATTTTTGGACTCCACAACAGAACAGCAGCATATCGATTTGTCACCTTAGTTGATGTATGCCAAACGTTACCTTTTCCATCATACTTTCTGAATCCGTACATATAATTTGTCCAAGCAGTAGTTTGATTTTCTCTATTTTATTTTCGTTCTATTTATGGAATATGATGACTACTTATTGGACCAGAGTGAATGTTTTCCTAGAGTTGATATCTGTATAGGCTTTTGACTTATAAACAACTTACTTCCTAGTTATGTTTCCTTTGTGGATGTATGGTTTAAACATAAGCAACCTTGAGCAGTCAGCAGTTAATTAGATGCAGTGTCTAGGCAAATTCTTCCAGTACTGTCTCAACTTCTGAAGCTGTTAGATTGTAATGATTTTATTATTTCCCTGTGGATATGCAATACTTCCTGTTTCCTTTTTCTGGATAATGCCAACAATCTTATACCTTCGAAAGACTAACATCACATTCTTGTGTAAAATATCTTTGCAAACTTGTCACTTGCAATTTTATGAATCCATTCAACTCAAAAAAACTGTCTTGAATTCTTTTCCTTCTTTTAATGAAGTTATTCAAGAAGTAGGCAACTTCTTGTAATGGTTTTAATGTTATTATGGCTACAGGTAATGTATGAGAACCATGCTAGACTATTATGTTCAGCTGAGGCCAGTCCAGTAGAGCTTTTTGAAAAGATAGTGACAATTTCTGATGCACGGCAAATGGCACCCAGGACTTCTACGAGATCAATGAGAAATGATGAGTCTAATCTTTGTGTTGACAATGAACTAGGATTCGCAAAAGACCGTACCATTAGTAGGTAATGTAGATCTACCATTGTCATTCCCGTAATATTGAGATTTCGTATTCTAAACAACATGAGTCATTGACAAGAGAAAGGAAGGAAATTGATGCGGATGATTCTTTTATTGCATTGTTTCAATTTTTTATTTTGAAAACTACCTCTAAAGCATGCTTATTAATCTATGAACATTAGCTTATCAGAGTTAAGTTAATTGTTTGATGCCTTCTATTTTCAATCTTCAGTATGTGTGTGAATAAAATTTAGGAGTTTGTACTTCTTTACTGCCTTCTTTATATGACTTGTGGTCTTCAAGGGTAGATGGTTGTTTGTCTTCATGGGCTTTGGCCATTAATGCCAGCCATGCTCATCTTTTTAGATATCTTGTATATGTAAGTAGGTGGAATGGGGGATCTATATTTGAGCAAGAGCAACGATTGTATATAATGCCAAAAAACTTAGGGGATTAGAATGAGAATAAAACTTGGAGACATGAATAAGGAAAGGAAGAAATGGAAAAACTAACCAATGAAACTTGGAGACATGAATAAGAAAAGGAAGAAATGGAAAAACTAACCGTAAGCAATAACATGTCTTCTTTTGCTATTTTCTAGCGGTTAGAATTCTTTGGTTGAATCTAGTTGACCTTTTTACTTCCTACTGAGAACTGTGTGTTGTTGTTTCCCTCAAATTTTGTTTTCTTTATTTCCTAGTTCCTTTTATACTGTTAAGGGTGAAATTCTTTCCTGTTTTATCAAAATTTTCTATCTTAATCTCCATATCCTTTCTGCCTACCCCTGCCGTAAGATGTTAAGTTTAATTGCAAATACCACTAATGGATATGCAGATTGACGGAAATGAATAGCAAAGAATACCTGGAACAGCATGCGGCAATGTTAGCAATTAATTAGCTTAGACAGCAAGCTGGGAATGCGATTGCTGCTGGTACTGTAAGCAAATAAAGCAAGCAATACTTGCTGTTTGCATTAACACAATGGGACTACAAATCTTAAGCTTCAGCTTGTAATGTAAGTGATTGTCATTGTTACACCTTCATGTCATAAAAACATGTATGATGTAACATAAGGAGTCCCTTTTCAGGGACATATGAATTCATAGATCAAAAGGCTAAAAATGCAAAATCATATGATTTTCCTTTGGATTATTGGATGTCGGGAGGTGTTTTAGGTGTCCGTAGGGACTAGCCAGGCTGTCATAGTTGGATGGTTGAAGTGGACATCAGGTATTATTCTCCATAACTTGATGAGGTGAGAAGCAAATAATTGTGGCCGTTCACTTGTTACTGTAAAGATATAAAACTACCCGATTTGTGAGGCTTAGCTTGGTTTTATGAATATCTATTTTAACAGCCTTTGGAAGCAAAAATAGTTTGAAGCTAATAAAATTAATCTTAAAATAGGGAAAAAAAACTAAAGCGACGGTAGCTTTTTATTTTCAATGATCGTCTTATCTTAGTAAAACTAAAAACTTGGGGCAAACCCAAGTTTGGAACAGCAGAATCATGCATTTAACCGTTTACTTGAAATTAAGCAGACAAGAAGGGCAGGACTTTATAAGCCAATCCCCTTTTGCTGGTTACATAAAACTTCAAGTGCACGAATGTGGAAGGCATTCACAAGCCCATAAGTACATATCCGACTCAGCCATCACCGCATCTTTTCTTGGCACAGGAGAATAGTCGAAAAGTGCCTTTTTTTGGTGTTTCTAAGTCCTCAGCAGCAAAAACAATTTTTGCCTAAACCAACATTCGTAAATGCAGTCTGTGTGTTATTTTGAGTATGAACATAAGTTTGTAAGCACTTAAAACTTGTCCCTCCAAGTCCGACATCAAAGCGTAGGAACAGGAAGAGACGGAGGACCAGGGCCTTTTCCTCTAAATTTCCCACTCACCAACTCCGGCAGCTTTTTCCTCTTTTATCCGTTGGCCCCATCTGCCGCCCACCAGACCTTAACAGGGAAGGTAGTGTTTATGTTTTGTTAAATAAATTGTCTTTCGTTTCTGGAAATTCACCAACATACGCTTGTTAGACATTGTATCTAATTCACATGCACGGATAGATAAACACGCTCATGACATTTTCAACATAATTTAACGTCTTGCATGTGTATGTGAAGTCCTTCTCTTTTCGGTTGATAAGATTAACGCAAGTTATGATATGATGATCTGGTTCACAAGTGAATTCTTCATGCGGTATTCATATAAAATTTGAATTGAAGGCCTGGTTGATTCAATTGAAGGAAACATTTTTCTTGCAACAGAATGGCAGCTGGAGTTAACACTCCTCAAACCTTAAGAAAAGCCATAGGTGCCTTGAAGGACTCCACAAAAGTTGGATTGGCAAAAGTAAACAGTGAATACAAGGTTACTCTTGCTACTGATTGATTTCTCTTTCTTCTGTCAAATTTGTTTCATTTGTTTCTGGGTTATGTGCGTCAGGGGATTGATATTGCCATTGTAAAGGCCACAAAACACGATGAAGCTATGCCAAAGGAGAAACACATCAGAAGTGAGCCAAAACCTTGTTTTTCTGTTTCTCTCTCTTTGACCCCTAAAAGCTAGGGGATCAACATGGTGTCTGTAGTGTTTGTGCATAACATAACATACAATTTCTTGTTCGGTCATCAGAAATCTTCAGTGCACTTTCAGCCTCAAGTCCTCGCATGGATGTTGCCTACTGCATACACCGCCTTACGAAGCGTCTTAAGAAGACAAGCAAGTGGACGGTAAATATGAAACCCTTCGTCTGCTAAACTCACCTTTATATTCAAAAAATCATTGTGAAAACACGTTCAGGTTGCACTAAAGGCAATGATCGTTGTACATCGTGCAATGAAAGAAATTGATCCTTCATTCCGTGGAGAGCTATTTAACTATGGCCAGGGCAGAGGGCCTATGTTGAATCTATATCATTTCAGGGATGATTCAAGTCCAAATGGTATATCTTAACTTCCCCTAATTTCCTTAATGTTGGAGTGGGAGGAACTGACATATGGTTTGCTCTCGTTTCTTTTTTCTATTTTTGGGTGTCTTAAGCATGGGACTGCTCTGCTTGGATTCGTAGTTATGCTTGTTATCTTGAAGAGCGTCTTGAATGTATTTGCATCTTGGATTATGATATTGATCAAGATTACCCAGTACGTCTTGTAAAGAGAACTACTTTTGTATGTTAAGTTTCATTCCAATATAACAAACAGAGTTCAGTGGATCTATGCTATTATCCAATTTTTGGCAGACTATCAGAAACCTTGAAACACCAGAATTGCTGAACCACTTACCAGCACTGCAGGAGGTTCTTTTTCGCCTTCTTGCCTGCAGGGTAGCTATCCAACCATCATGTGTTTGACTGAAAAATGAAATGGAGCTGAAACTTGTTGGTTATGCCTCATCCAAAAGTTAAGCTTCCATTAAATCTATGAAAAGTAAAAGTGTTTGATGTTTTATTTCTGCAGCCAGAGGGGGCAGCTCTTCACACTCCCTTAGTCCATTATGCTCTGATCATGGTATGGAACCATCAGAACTCATTGCTATCATTATAATTTGGTTTTGGTTGACCACGACCCTTTTGCATGAGAATTTTAGGTTGCAGCTGATAGTGCGGGGCTCTATATGGCAATCTCTGGTGGAATTCACAACTTAGTGGATAAGGTGAGGTTGCTTGACCAATGGAAGCTATAAGGTTCTAATACTAAAATTTCGTTTCATTCTGTTTCAGTACTTTGATATGCAGCGCAAAGATGCTATTAAAGCACTTGAAATTTATCGGAGATCAGGGAATCAGGTAAGCTTTTGATGTTATGGCGTTTTAATTTCAGGATTTCAATTGTTTTTTTTTATTTGGAAACTTAAATTGTTGTGCAGGCCAAAAGTTTAGGGCAGTATTATGATATCTGTAGAATCATGCCTTTTGCTCGGGGCCAAAATTTTGTTAGCATTGAACAGGTAGTAACTTGTTACAAGGCCTAACTTTTGCTCGCTCATGTCATCTAACAATTTGTTGATTTGGCTTACACCATGCAGCCCCCAGATTCATTCCTGTCTTCTATGGAAGACTATGTGACAGACACTGCAAATGATTTACCAGTATGAATTTTCCTGTGCCCCATCTTGTGCGGTTTTGTAATGTTACCTGCATGTCTGCAATAAATACCATGCGTTTTCAGATCAATGACAACAAAAATGCGACACTTAAAGCTCTGCCTGCCCCTGAAGTTGAATGGAAGTTGGAACCGTGTGTGACTTCATCAGACACATCAAAGAATCAACATAATGAGACTGCCCCGACAGTTGAAGTTGCCGATTTTCTGGTGTGAACATACTTTTATCAAAAATTTTGTTCCTTTCGTTCTGTACTGCTCACGCTCACTTGATTGAATTGATCGCTCTACCAGTGCTGGGATGACTTCACAGAAGAGACACAAGGGCAGGATGAAAGCAATCACCTGGCGCTTGCAATTGTCACACCTGGTATGTAAAACTAGTTTTTATTGGTAAAATTATTTGTCCATGCATATGAATTTTCATGTGCTTCCCATTAATGCCGCAGATAATGCATTGGATGGCATCAATTCAACTTCTCAAAGTACAGGTTGGGAGCTTGAGCTTGTAACAGCTCCGACCTCCGGTGGAGCTGTATATGAAGAGACTAAATTGGTTAGTGTTTCATAGCATGTTCGTACTTGTTTTTGAAGTCTGACAACAGAACTAGAGATTATATATCAAGTCTAACATCGATTATCAGTTCTATCCAGTTCCAATTGTTCAGTGTCATTATCACACGAATATATGGATCTTCCAATGCAGGTTGGTAAACTGGACAATTTGTACAATGATGCATTATCCGGAAAAACAAATAATGGAACTCAAGTTCCGGGACAAGTTGCATCTAATCCTTTCGAATTTGAATTTTACAACTGCGAATCATTTCATGCTACCAGTAGCATGTCCCCTTCGAATAGCACACAAATAGTACCTGTAGTCCAAGAGCAAGCTGTCTTCCCGATTCAGGATCACCAGGAACAACAGCCAAATGTGACGAGCTATGATTCAGCTAATCCTTTTGGCAACCCCTTTCTTGATCCAAGTTTTTCATTCAAATCTGTCCAACCTCAAAGTTCATGAACAAGTTTTATTTAGGTTGTTTCCAGAATCAGGATGTAAGAAGTAAGAACCTTATTTGACAGGGTTCTTGACCAGTAACTTGGTAATACCAGTTCCTTGGTTTTGTTCGCTGTTTCCCACTCTGTTGGGAGTTTAGCTGATAGTTATCATTATGAGTGTTCTAAATCATGTCTAAATTGCCCTTTGAACACTTCTACAATGTGAAATTTGAAATAGAATATTCATGTTTACAGGAAATATAAAACAAAGGTTTACCTTCCAAAAAATATTGGAACAAAGGTTTATAGCTTTACATTTCCGTTGCAACGAACTGACGCTGAACATGTTAACAGTTAGTACCTGAGATATTAGAATGATCGTCAATAACATAATTATCATTTTTAAAGTCATCTGGAGCTCACACCACATCGTCTCACGAGAAGATTTCATCATTTGTTTCAGCTACTGTGCATGCGCTGAAACCTGATAATGTCAACTCAATGGAGAGGGTCATGAACTCGACCCAATAATTCAAATACATTCTTTTTCATATCAAATGTGTTTTTTATTTAATTTATACTTCATAAAACAAAAGAAGATTCACGTTTAGAATAGCATGTGAAGTGATGATCTACGTAGTATTTCTTTCTTTACTCTAATCAGTAATAGTTCTTTTATTATGTGTTGGTGCCTGATTGTCCTTTTCTGGGCCTACTCAACAATCATTTGCTTTCCTCCCCGACATTTTGAATCTACAAAACCAGACATTTCAAAGGAAACAAAATTCCAAGACTTGAGAGAAAATGTTAAAAGAATATAAAGATAGGAACCAGTTAGAAAGTTTGAGATTAGTTTCCTAACATTTCATTAAAAAGAAGCTATAAATTCACATAATAAAAAAAAGTATGCAACTACCAAATCATTAAAAAAAAAAGAGGGCACAGGATATGGCCAATCAATTTACATGTTAATAGATTCTTTTTAACGTATCAAAAACTTGACAAGCGTATTATTTGCAGCTCTACATGTTTTCAATTGTGTATTTCGTGTTTCATCGAATATATATTGAAACTTATGCTTATATATCTACTTTTGTGTTTTGACACGTCCTGGATCTTGATAATATGTCTTGATTGATCACCACTTGATGCTGAACTGTATTTTTAAGAACATAGCTTTCATTTTGAGGTTCCATAAAGAGTTATGCCAGCAACAGTTAAACAAACCTCAGACAAGCTGAAAATTCTGTTCTTGGCCTATGATTGCAGGGTGAATGCTAAAATCAGCATTACCTTCAAATATCGAACAAAAGAAATGTGATATAAATGACCTTTAGATGTTACCTGGCATTGCTGTCAGAAGATTAAATTCACGTTCCAAACTCCATTTAGGCCCACTGTGATTGTTTATGTTTACCAAGTACTCAAGGAAACAGCCTTGATATGTTATGACCGAAAGTGTGGCCCTAGAAAGTCCAAAATTAGGGACAGTAGGTCAGTAGAAATACACCTAAACTTATGCTCTTAAGACAAGTGCATCAACTTTTTTGTTAATTATAGGAAATGGAATTATACACAAGTCACTCACATCAAATGCAACGATCTGAAGATGAAAGACAAATGTCAGCAAAATCAATATGAGTTCATTGTCCGAAAACAAAAGTTATGCGATTCCTAATAGTTGCAGTATAAAAAGAATCATTGGTAGTGGCATGCTTGGTGTAATGAGCAGTAAGAAATCAGGATGGAATGCTGTTAACTACTGTACTTCCATGTTTATGACCAAGCCAAATCCTTTTGTGCAGTATTCTATCCATACTCCATGATGTAATTATGAAGGAGTTTGTCCAACTACCCACCAATATTTTCCCAAAGCTTAAAACTGGAAAATCCAGTAACAAATCAAGTGGAAGCAGTTAAGAAGAGATAATACATTCGAACAAGCAAATAGTACAAAGGACTTACAGGCATGCTTCAATCTCTGTTGATGATCCGTCAGCAACCTTATCTATCTTGCGAACTACCACATAGCTGTATAGATCAACAATCAACAAACAAATGATTAGTTAACCAAGCTCATGTTGGAGAGATACATGTGTTTTCAATTATGAATCAAGGAAGAATGCAGCTTGTGTTCAATATTCAGTCTCCCGTGTACTAGAATACTGCAAACACAACGATCCAACTACAATCCTACGGACAGGATTGTGCCAAACTACATGACTAATGAACAATTAATGATCCAAAGTGTGTTCAACCTTTTTACTCCTGCTGGAACAGCATTTTGAAGCACGTGGTGATAGGCGGGATCAAATGCATCATTTACAGAATCAGGTAGTATTGACCCAAGAAGACTGCTTGATCTTCTGCTTCTGGTAAATACAAAATTACAAACAAGAAAAAACAGCCTTCATATTCTTTAGTTGGCTTTAATATTGTGGAAATATAATATAGAAACAACGTTAGGAAGGGAAAAAATCAAGAACATGAGATGCTCTATAGTGGTACAGATAAGAAAATTCCAGGCAAATTGTTGCCAGATACAATGGGAAACAGAATAGTGAGTTTGTTTATTTTGCAATAAAACAAACTTTTTAAGGATTGCAACATCTGATAGAACTCTGGGTTTTGAAGAATTACACTTGCCCATTATTGTTCACTGATCAGACAAGCTATTTCAGAAAGTTCAAATTAATCTGTTTCAGATATTAGCTCTTTGCACATCAAAACTTAAAAGAAACTGAAGCTAAATGGAAAAGGCATCGTCCTTAATGTAGTACAGTTTGTTTTGTTGGCTAAATCAAAGAAAAGGGAGAAGTTAGCTAAGAGGAAGCATCCATTCCAAACAAATTTTCAGTCTCAGCACCAAGCCGCTATTAGAAGAGAGGTAGATAACAATGTGCAGTTTTTGAGTGTGTCAATGCAACAGAGACTTTTTTCAGCTCAAGAATATTATTCTTCAAACAAAGCACAAGAAAATATCAACACAAATAAGGATTATAATGTGCATCTAGGTTTTGACGGATTGGAGAATGAAGAAGAAACTTTAGAAAATTATGAGTTAAATTTACAGTCTTACAGCATGACTTGATGAATAGAGGCCAGGCAAAGAGAACAAGTTACACAATACTTGAGCAACAAAATGGTCCAATCTAATCTACAAATAAACTGTTGCTCTCACCTCTGATTTAGGGCAAAGCACAGGGAAAAGACATGAATGGAACCTGAAGAACTAGTAGCTACAAGAATATCTGGAAGCTGCACTGATGGGGCAAATGACAAGGAAAATATTGTTGAAGGGCAAGTCCCCCTGCGAAAGCTATATGACTGCAAGAAATAACAAAAGAATTTAATAAATCCACTAGAAGTATTACTCAGCAGGTAAGTGGAAGTACAAAGGGCGTTGCTGTTTTGATAGGTAAACTTGCAATATAAATCAGATTGCAGAAAGGATAATAATGAGAAAACCACATTTCAATCTGTACACGCAGAAAATTGAATTTGTAACAAACCCAAGCAAAAGACAGGAGAAACACAAAGTGAAGCTTTAATTGGGTGTTAATGGTCCTATTTTACGAAAATTCTTTCCTGATATTGCACCAAATCCAAAAATATCAAGGAATAATCTATTTCCTAGGGACTTCATATATGATATCCATGAGATGGTAAGCGTTCAATCTGTCTGTCCTATGTGTGGTACATATGATCCACATTTGTTCACGCCTCAATGCTGGCTTACTTAACCATCTAATATGAATTCTGATTCACCTTAGTTGCTTCAGAAACCAGATGAACTCTGACAATTGTTCCCTGTTCAGACGCTGTCGCAATATACATTCCATTAGAAGAAAGAGCTATTGCTGCCAATGGTGCTCGATGAGCCTCTATCTGCAAGGAAATTCAAACAAAGTATAAATGATATTGAAGGATTCACAAGGTATACGTGTTTGTGTACGTGTGACGGAGAGAGAGAGAGAGACAGAGAGATTAACAAAGATGTTAAAGCAGCCAGCCCTTAGCACATAGTACGTCCCACTCAATTAAAGGAAAAGAGAATATACAGGTTACAACCTCACAATGTAACCGGAGTTCCATGACATTGTATACTAAGACAGACCCCTTGTTTGTACTTGCTGGAAGGGCCAAGAAGCAACCATCCAAACTAGGAGAGAATGCACAAAGGCCTAAATATAACAAATGATGTTAAAGCAGTTAATGCTGCAATATATTTGACTAAAGTCCAAAAGATCATCCAATCGTTCTGTTTCACACACACACACACACATAAGCAAGTTACTTTGAAAATTACCTTTTGCATTTGGAACTGTATCGAGCGTATCCAATATTATCAGCGTATTTGTGTCATAGAGGTAAGTTTTTTCTTGTAGAACAACAACGAGCCTGCAATTGTTAAAGCATTCATTTAGTTGGACATTATTTAGGCAGCTCACTCTTAGACGTATATAAAACATAGGCAATTTCATCCTTTGGCATGTTGATCATGTGCTGATGCACAAAGTGGCATCACAAGAAGTCAGGTTGTTTGCACATTCCATAATTTCATTTAATTCTTATAATGAAAGTGCATATCTAAGTCGTACGTGATTGGCAAACTCTTAAGAAATCAGCAGCGAGCCAGCGACAGTTTCCTAGCAAATTGGTCAATGATACAGTACCTTTTCTTATTCAAGCGAATCGCAAGAACAGAAGTCAAAAAGTTCAGTTCCCGCAAAGCAGTTCCAGCCGTAGTATTGAAAAAACAGAGACGTCGTGGGGATAAAGATGGCTGTTGTAATCAATCAAACCACCAGCCATAAGCATTACAAAAAAAGCTTTCAACAACCTAAATAGTAAACTGGTCTAGTACCTGCTCACCGGCACCAACAATGGCAAGAAGACTAGTGCTGTAAAGCATCTCAACGACAATAAATGCTCCAACAACTATCCCAAGGAAAAAAAGCAAAAGAATGTTACAAAGAAAAAAATCTGATCGTCAAGAAAAGCGAAAACAGAAATCAGAAGCTTCAGAGCACAAAAAATTAAAACCTAAGGACAACAGAGTGTAAAAAGCAGCGGCTTTCAAAACTTGCCTCGTTCATAACAATGACGCCCTGTACTGGAATCGTATATTCTAAAACCATCCCTCGTGCTAATTGCAAACCCACTACAGAAGAATTGAAAAGAACATAGATTACATTAAAAATCTCGAAACTAAAAATCGGATTTTTTGAAATATGCGGAGTCATTCACCTATTGTCTTGATTGAAAGAAGCACTGATGATTGGATATTGCAAAGACTGGCTGGTCATCACACCAATTGTAGGTCGAGGAAGTAAAGTTGTTTCTCAATATATTTTCTCCGGCTCTGTTTTGTCTGGGGAATCCTTTTTTATTTTTAACTCCTTACTTGGTACGGACTCCTCCTAAGGCTAAAGTTCCCATCTTTCTTGGTATAGACAGAGTGGGTCCCAACTTTATAAAATTTTAAATAGCAAATATTAAAAGATATATGTGCTACGAAATTAAAGTCTGGAGCTTTAAAAAAATGCAACTTTCAGTAATATTGTTTAGTCATAAAAGGTTTTATAAAAATACAAGATTCCTTTCTTCAACGATTCACGGGTCAAGTTAGAAGAACCAAAACAAAAGAAGAATAGACGGGCCGTTTGGAAATCTTGGAATTGAATTCAATTACATTAATGAGATTGAATTGAATTCAATTTACACTGTTTGAAACAAATCCAATGATATTAGAATTGAATTCAATTACACTGTTTGGAGCATAATCAAAATGAATTCAATTATGTCATATGACATTTTTACCTTTGACTAAATGATAACTTTATTAAATAATCAACATTCACACTTATAATGTGTCTCTATTGCGGTTAGTAATTCTTGACGTACAATTTATATATGACCTTTTTGGATGCACTAATTGTCTATTAGCTTGAGACATATATTGATATCTATGACTCAAGCAAACCAAATAACCCGCATAAGTTATCTTAACAAGTAGAGCATTTTTTTCAAATCCTCTCATATCGCCTGTATTTAAATTTTTTTATTGTCACAAAACAAGTGGAACAATATATTGATATTGGCTAACATCGTTTTATTAATTGTTTAATAAAAATTATATAATATATAATAGTCTAAAATGAGATAATTTAATTTCACTTTTACACAAGGAATTTTAATTTGTAATTTGTAGTTTAATTGCTTGTGTATTGAATTCCATCTCATCATAGTTCTATTTGCAAATTACCGCCAATGTTACTTATTGAAGCCCTTTGTTTATGCTTTATCAATAAATGGATCCCAAACAGAACAACTCCACGACAATGCACTCATCGAACTTTCAAACTCTAAGATACCAACTTAACTGTTTAACCACCTCCAGAAAATAACGTATTATTAATGAAGTGTCAGACTACAAAAGTTCAAATCAAACAAAGCAGAGTCTAGGGCCATTTTATAGTAAACATAGATGATGAGTCGACATTCTATCAAAATATGATATCAGGCATGAAAACTTGACCAACATTCAATACCGTGAAAAGTAGGTAATCTTGGCCAACTTAAAAAGCACTTGGCCCTGTGAAACATAAGCAAAAAAGCATGAAACACATTTAAGAATGTTAAGATAACTTACAAAGTAGAGACCACAAAAGAATGCCAACGTTCCAAGTATCAATGGCCAAAATCCCAAGAAGAATGTCCCTCTAATTGTAAGCAAAAGTTTAGCTGGAGGAGTTAAACCCTGAAGAGATTAAAATTGCAAATCTACAATAAATGTCAATGAACAAAGAAAACAGAATCACAGTTTCCTATTTGGATTAATTAAAAATACAATATATTATTAATTGATCAGATTTGAAAGTGCTAATTGATTATCAGAAAGAATCAATAAATAGTAAGCAAAAGAAGATTATAACTCAATGTGAGAAGCCCACCCCCACTGCATTTTGAAAAATGTTAACTAAAATTCCAGAAAGTACACACCCCACTGCATCTTGAAAAATGTTAACTGAAATTCCAGAAAGTATCAAGTAGGCCAATATTGGAAAAGTTGGTATTCAATTGAAATGAAACAAGGAAAGAAAACAAATTTACCTTTTTCCATAACAAGAAAAGAAAACAAAGAAACAGTCAACAACACAGAAGTGAGAGCTGGAAAATTGTCAATCCTTCTTTGTGGTTGATAAACAAGAAAACGGAACAAACTAGAATTGAAGAGGCAACAACATAGAGCCAAAAGTTACAAAACCTGGGTATTGTAAATAAGTTGAAGAAGTGAGCGCTGGAGATTAGTTGAAGAAGATAAGTTGTGAGGCCTGGAGAAGTGAGGGCTGCGTTGAAATGAGGGCTAAAGAAGTGAGGGTTGCGTTGAAGAAGATAAGTGAGGGGATGCATTGAAGAGAGAAATAAGGGCTTTGTTGAAGAGAGAAATAAGGGTATTGTGGGAAATAATTTTCTAACGTTAAAAAGCAGCAGTGACAGCGAGAATGTAATTGAATTCTTGTGATTTTTAGCAAGAATTCAATTACTGAAGCTGGTTAGTTGTAATTAAAGAATTGAATTCAATTCTTTTGTTTCTTTCGGTTCCAAACGTAGGAATTGAATTCAATTCCAACATTGAATTCAATTCCTATTGTTCCAAACAGGGTGTCACTTTTTTTTTAAATTAAGAAATGATTAATCTCATATTTAGCTTTGGACGAAATTTGCCGTCCCCAAACAACTCGACTCCCAAATAGTGGTTTTTTAGGGGACTTAAGCCCAGCTTGTTTACTCCTAAGGACCCTACTCCAAATTACATAAAAATCATTCACAATTATTTAATAAATTTATTAAAATATAGCTTTTGTAAATGCAAATAGGCCAATGATTAAATTTTAATTGATTAATTACTTTTTTTATAAAAAATCATTGTATTTTAGCTTTATAATTTGTGTAAAACAGAGTTCCTAATATTAAAAAAAATTGAAAACTAAACTACTGAAATTAAATGAAAGGATGACAGTAACATTGATTACGAAAAGAGATTGATATAAAAAGATGAAAATTGAATAGAAGAAATAGAGAAAAAGGAATAGATAAAACTTAACTAATATCTATGAAAATTCACATTTCTAAAACTACAAATATGATTATGATAAAATGAATTATCCCTTAACACGAGGATTAATAAAAGTGAAGATATAGATTTTGACTAGTTGCATTGAGAACGCAATGCATGATGCTGGCTCGAATTGTTTGACTTTCTCAGTAGTTGGCTTTGTGATGATAAAGATTCCTAAACTAATTGGGTCCGTCTTCAGTCTTTGTTTCCCTTCCGATGCCACTACTACTACTTGTATGTTTGTCCTCAAAGAGAGATTCAATCTCTTCTAAGGCCAGTCCTTTAGTCTCCGGCATAACCAAATAAAAGAAGACTGTACCAACCGTCATTATTCCAGCAAGCAAGAAAAAGGTTCCTCCAAATGTTATCTTCTTGGCAATGGTTAAAAACGTCATAGACACAACCCCACTCACCAACCGGTTTACCGATATGGCCAAGCCTGAACCCTGGGCCCGTAACGTCATAGGGAATATCTCTGATGAGTAAACCCACGTAATTGGCCCCAGACCAATAGAAAAGAATGAAACAAATGCACAAACAGCCACAATGGACACAGCAATAGCCCAAACAGGCTTGCTATTGTTATTGCTAATCGAATGCTCAAGAAACTTGGACCCCATCCCCAACACTGCTAACGATATAGTCATCCCTGCAGACCCCAATAACAATAAAGGCCGCCTACCAAACCGGTCCAAGAAAAAAGCAGATAACAGCACAAAAGCAGTCTTAGAAAGTCCCATGACCACATTGATACCAAACAGCTTCTTCTTGTTCTCGATTCCAGCGTGCTTGAACACCTCCGGGCAGTAGTATATAACAGCATCGTTGCCTGAAGCTTGCATAAAGAAATTGATCCCGATGGCAGCAACAAGCATTCGCCGGACCGGTTTAGACGGCCTTAACAAAAGCTCCTTCCAAACACCTTGGCCGCGCCAATTAATTTGTTTGGACTGCAAGTCTGAAGCTGCTTTTGTTATTTCAAATAGCCTGAATTCAGCTTCCTCCTTGGTATCCGAAACTTTGATCAAAACCCTCCTTGCTTCATCATTTCTACCATTCATCACCAACCAACGAGGCGATTCTGGCATTGGTATAACACCAAAACCAATGAAAATGGAAGGAATTGCAGCGAGACCTAACATAAGTCTCCAGTTCATGTGAACAGGCAATCCTGAGAAGGCGTAGTTAGAAATGTAACCTAAAAGAATGCCAAAGACGATGAAAAACTCCGGGAGAGAGGTCAGAAAGCCACGTCTCTTGGTGGGAGAGAGCTCGGCGGTGTACACCGGGGCAATCATAAGTGAGTAGCCAACTCCGATACCAGCGATGACGCGACCAGCTACGAGGAATGTGTACGACGGGGCTAGGCTCATTAGAAGTGCACCCACAAGAAACGTTGTTGCGGCTAAAACTATTGTGTAGCGTCTGCCTATGTAATCCGAGGTTTTGCCTGATGCTAATGAACCGATTAAGGAACACACATTGAGGATACCCACCAAAATCTCCACTTGGGCCGATGTGATTCTGAGGTTTTCTTTTATGAATACTGCTGCTCCACTCATCACCCCAATATCTGCCCCACCAATTACCAATGCCATTCAATGAAAACAAATATAACCAAACCTAGATCTGGGAATTTCACCAGTCGATTCAATTAAACTAAAGAAAAGGAGGGGACTTACCGTAGCCTAATAAGACAGAGGTGGTTGAGGCGAGAAGAGCACAAGCAAGTGCGTCTCTATTCATCGGAGCCTTTCTAGGAGGACCACCACCCAGAAAACTCTTGTCGCCGTCGGCTTCACGTGAGTTGATTTCAAAAGACTCCACTGGAGCCCCTGCCATAGTCTTTATGTTTCAGCTCTCAGATTTCAAGGAGCGAAGGATTTGTTTTATTGCATATGTATCCAACTGTGTTAAGTTACTGTGGCACATCCATGGGACACGTTTCTCTATGTGGATAGACATAGTCATAGAGCCGTCGTTTGCTTAGATGGAAGTAACTTTTCTGTTGCCAAACGGATCTGAAGGTGAAGTTAACAACGTATCAGGAAAGTTTGAAAAGACACTTTCATGACCACAGTTTACATTTTACCAAATCAAATATCTCAACAAGTGGGAGAGCCGAGTTATGGGTGACGTTATTACCATGTTCATATCCTAAACTGAAAAACATCTTAATAGTTACTAAATCAAATTATCTCTTCAACTATGTTCCGATCATAAACCAAAAGCCAATCTTATAGTTAGTAAATCAAATATTTCTTCAAATGTGTTCTTCTTATCCTAACAGAATCAAATATCTCTTCAACCATGTTCCTATCGTAACTCACAATTTGTGAGATACTTTAGCTTCTATTTTTTGCACTGTTAACTCTATGTTCTATATAACTCATAGTGTTTTATTTTATGGACAAAATCTCAACCTTCTACCTAAAACCAAAGCAACTTCATGCTTTTTGTATGATCAAAGATTAAACCAAGTCATCTACTAGATCTAAATAAAATTCAAAAAGCATGCCATAATTTTATGATTCTATTAATTGACCCACTGGTAGCAAAATAACCTTTAATTAATAACCAATCAGATTGAGGTTGGGAGATGAGTGATGACTTTTTGTTATTGTCATCCTTGCTCTTTTAATAATTTAGAAATTAATTGGTTGCACTTCTTTCTTTATGTTTTTTAATTTTAGTTTTTATTTTCTTTGAAATAAAAACAAAAAGTTGTTAGAATGTTAATATCGATGTAATTGCATTTTTATTAATGATATTAAAGAAAATTCAGATATAAATTACTTTTCTAAATTAGTTTAAACTAATTTTATTTTAATCTCCTATATAATATTAATTAATTAATTAATATTATATTAAGCAAATAATAAAAATTAAAATTAAAAAATTTTATTTACTAACTAATATTTATTGTGATAGAAATTTAAATTATTAAATATTTGTAATAAATATATCATAAATTGCAATTTTAAAATTTTATTTTAAAGATATGTTCAATGTATAATATATGTATTAAATGATTATTCAAATTTAAAATATTTTAATTAATTATAAATTATTTATAATATTAAAATAAAATTTAATAATTGAATTATCTTAGTCATAATTCTTCTTATTAATTAAAATTAGATAATTCAAAGTATATATTTATTAATGATAAATCAAGTTATGAAAAAAAATAAAATTAAAAATAAATATATTTTTTATAATTTTCACAAGTTATAGAAATTTGAAAAAGTCAAGGGTATTTATTAGTGGTGGTATACAATCGGTTTACGTACTAACAAAGATCTTTTTATTGGAGTTCTTTTTTTATTATTTCTTTCTGCCCTATCTTTACTAGTGGGTTTGATTACACCTACAATTGAGATGAAAACCGAACATTTCATGGTTTAAAAATGTCGAATCACATCTTAATCATCATTTGTCAGGACTATTCCGATTCCTAGCTTGAATAGGGCATTTAGTTCATGTCGCTATTCTTGTTTAACGTAAATGAAAATTTTAACCAATTGATTTTTTATTTTCCTTCTATAGTTTTGTCTAAAAAAGTCCTTCTGTATAAAAAAATTACCATGTTGTACTACTTCATGGAAATAGTTTAAGGATCTTTTGGTTCTACTTCTAATTTTCATTACAAATTTGTTTTTTTATTATTTTAATTTTGATGTTATTTTAAATAAAAATGTCAATGTATTTACCTTTTTTATTTCTAACAATAAATAAATATTAAGTAAAAGTTAGATATAAATATTAATTATGTAAATGATTTCATTTTTATTATCTTGTATAATATTTATTAATAATGCATATTAAAACTCTATTTTTATGAAAATAAAATATTTAAAATAATTAGTTTATTTTAAATTAATTATTAAAATAAAATAAATAATATTAATTATAATTGATAATTGATAATTCATATTAAATAATAAAATAGAATATATTTAATTAATATTAAATCAAAAATGCTTGGTTTCACTTTTATTTTTAATTATAATTGATTGGTTTTTGTTTTTTATTTCTAATTTTCTATTTTTAAAATAAAAAATTATTTAGTTATTAGTGTCAAGACAAAAGGTACGAGTTGTTCAATTTTCGACAAAGGGTTTACGATAATCTTTATTATTAGTTTTGACACTAATTTATTCTCTAATATTTATAAAAATAATACGATTTGAATTTTATTAAATTTTTATCAAATTGACATCATAGTGATATTAACCCAAAATCGGTGGTATCTCTATGCAATTCTTCACAATAATAAGGCTTTTATGAAATTTTATTTATTAATTTTGTTAATATTTGATTATTGAAATGTTAAAATAAAAATATTTAATTTTTAAATATGCAAAAGAAATTAGTGTACAAGTCATCGTCTTTATTCATCGTTGTTTTCCGCCTTCCCTAAGACCAAAAATCTTAAATCAAGACACTATTGTAATCACGAACAATTTTTTGATCTTAGATTACCCAGTTTGTACCATCACCCAGAACTCAAATTGTTCTTTCGTGCAAAACGCATTACCCGGTTCCTTTGTCCCTGTAAAACCCGTTTTATGCAGACAACAACAACTAATATACCTAAGCAATCCCAAAGCACCAGCAAGGTGACAATCAGTCCACCAGACAAGAAACAATGAGCAGCAGGACTGTAGGATAATCTCATCTGGAGGCAGCCACCATCGTGTCGAAATCGAAAGTACACATTACCGATCACATGAGAAGTTCCACTAGTAAAAATCTATCCGAAACACTACACGAAAATGTGGAATTTAAAGACCCAAAAAGGTGAAATTTTAAGACATTTTTTTATGCCTTAAAAATAATTTTAGACGTTTTATAAGACGTCGAAAAAACAAATTTTATAAAAATTAATCTCGACAGTTTCTTTGAGACATAGATGCGTCGAAAAAATATATATTTTTTAAGTATTTAAGCGTCGAAAATCTATTTCCTGCATTTATAATTTTTCGGGGGTAACGCTATTTTAGATGCTCTGTATAAGTTTTTAGATGCTTTTCTTTATCGATATTTTTCACTTTTAGATAATTTTTTACGTCGAAAAACTTTACCATTTTTTAGTAAAAAATTAAGCTTACAATTTGCTTTATACATCTTTTTTAAGATCACTCACATGCATATTATTATAATAAATTTTACATATTAATCTAAAATATATATCTGCATATTATTGTAATAAATTAACACTTTTATTAATAAATATTATATTATACAGATTTATATGCATATAATATCATAAATTAGTTAAAATAGATTCATTCTAGAGTCTATTTCTATAAAAAAAAGTACACTATTCACGTACTTCACCTTGTGAGTGGCAAAATCAATTGAGACTAATATATACTGCCCAATATCACGAAGACCTTTATTAGTCAAACCCCCTACTGAGACTCAGAGATACATACCAAATCTTCGAAGCTTAAAACAACCCCTTAATAGTTCTTGAACTCCATTATTAAGCGACAGATCAGTTATCGTTTCTTCTCGATCAAGTAAGACCAAACGAAAATCATTTAGGTTCTTTAAGTAATAAACAATCTCTTGCAAAGCTAAGTTTGTGATATCAGAAACATAAACAACTACGTATTCGAGTTTTAGGCAACCCTGGGCCAATGCTATTAATCCCCCGTGTGAAACTGTGCCTTCTTCATCTCCCATTCCCTTATTAGCACCTCGCTCAATTCTAAGCCTTTTTAGATGGTTACAACTGCTGGCAAGGACTTCCATTCCTTTATCT
>JANZXP010000008.1:32364187-32387713 GCA_027576715.1 Erythroxylum flavicans
GCTCCCTTATTTTAGGATATGTATCGGAATGACCTACGGGCGTCCCGGTGCGTACCCTAAGGTAATGGGGTGTTACAATAACAGTGTGAGTGGATTAGTGAGTCACACCTACTGACCAATTAAAGACTTCCTTAAAGGGTAAGCGCATCATTTATTAAATGGATAATTAGTCATTAGAGACAACAATTAAGACATTGACATGTGTAAAGCATTAAGAGAGTATAAAAAGAATAAAGCAAGACTTTTGGCTTCACTTGAACATAACCATGAGAGTGTTTGAGAGGGTAAGCGTGAGAGAGCAAAAACAAAAGTGAAAAGAAGAGAAGCAAGGTTGAAGGTCGTCCAAGGAGAGAGGAAGAAGAGGACTACCATTGTTGATAGGTTTTGATGGAGATTTGTAGAAACCTTGATCAAACCTAAGTTTTCATCATTTACCCAAAAGATTGGAGACAGGAAGTGGTAAGTTTTCCTAACCTAAATTTCTAATTTTTATGGGTTTGTTTTGAGTGAGAAGGATGTGTTTAAGATCAATGGTTTCTTGGTGTTATTTTCGTGTTTCTTTACATAGAATTGATTGAATATAACAAGCGAGGAACGTGTAATAGAATTCTTTCTTAGGTTAGTTTGAACCAATCCCATTGTTTTGGTCATAAATCAACCTAGAGACCTCCAAATTGAGTGATTCTAATTGGAGATGAAACCTAATAATATTACCAAAAATATATAAGTAAACCTAGACCTAATTCTAGATGAATGATATCAAAGTTTGAGATTGAAAGTGGTAACCTGATACTAACCTTATGTTGGAACATATTGTGATATTTGGTACATTTTTCATGATTTAGAAGTTGAAATGGCATGATTTTTGATGATATGGAAATTAGAGACTTAGGGGAAAAATGTCTAAAAGACCTCAAAGCCTAATTTGAACATTTTCTATGTGAAAAGTAAGGAACAAGTGGAGGTATGGATTCTGGACATAGGTCATAACCGTGACTCATCATGCATGATCATGATATTGTGAATTAAATTGAGTGAGATAGTGTTTTGAAGAAATTGATAAGTTAGAATGGTTAAAATATGGTTTTAAGTGACTTTTGAAGTTATAATTGAAAATGGAGAACAATAGGTTAGCTTACGGTAGTAAACAAAAATAAGATTAGCGCACATGTTACGCAATTAAATACTACTATCAAATTCGGTTAAACTGAATTTATAGTGTTAATGACTTATTTCCAAGTTTGGAAATAAATACCTAAGTGAAATGCACTTGTGTAGGTAAAGGAAAGGCACAGAACGCGTGAGTGTGCTTGACGATAAAGTTGCTTAACGGTGAGTTCATTTTAAATGTATTTTATGAAAATGATTTCTATTCTATCGTGAAGTGAATATGGATTATGAGTTTTATGTGAATGATGCATTATAATTGAATATTACTAGTATAATTTTATGTTTTTAGCAATATATAAATTGAATTTTGAAAGTTAAATCTTATATGATTTGAGTTTATATTGAGATGATGTTATTGGTTGATAAAAAGGAAATGATTTTTAGCCTATACCGATAGGTTTTATACATTTTATTATACCGGTGTACAACGGTTAACCTAGTATAGGTAAGCTCCGTAGAACCGGCTCCGTAGATAGTAGTTAATCAATTATGGGTAAGCGATGTAGAATCATCTCCGTAACTACTAATATATAACAGTTAACCTAGTATGGGTAAGCGATGTAGAACCAACTTCGTAACTAGTGGTTGACCAGTTGCATGTAAGCGATACAGAACCAGCTTCTTAACTACTGATGTATAGTGGTTATCCTAGTGTGGGTAAGTGATGTAGAACCAACTCTGTAACTAGTGGTTAACTAGTCATGGGTAAGCAATGTAGAACTTGCTCCGTGACTTTATGCCTGTGGGTACCATATAGCGAAGAAGTTAGTGATGGGCTATATCGTGTAAAAAATTCATTACATTTTTAATGTGGCCACTATTTATTTGATAAGCGATTTGAGAAACTTGATTTTTGGAAATATATATGTTTCATATTAAATATTGAATTATACGAATTGAGATGAATTTGTTTTAGAGAGGTTCAGAATAGTTAAATATGATTTGAATAGAAATTCTAGCACTCACTGAGCTCGTTTAGCTCACACTCTCTTTTCTGGTTTTAAATTAAACCTCCTAGGTGCATGCTCAGGAACTTCAGCTGTAGGGACTCCTCCTCACGACTAGTCAACTTCGTCATGTGCTGTTGTGTAGGCATTTTTTTCCTTATAAATGTTTTTGGGAACATTTTCATTTTCATAAATACGTTTTGGACTACATTTTGTGTAAAGAACGCATGTATATGAATGTTTTAAAGTTAAATACATGAATATGTCTGACTTTATTTTTAAGATTATTGAAGTGATTGTTGAGATTGCTTGTGAATGGACTTAAAGTCCAAAATTTGTAGTGGAAATTCTGAGATGATTATAGAAGTGTTTTTGAACTTTTACAAAGATTTGAAAAAGAAAGTCAAAATACTATCGTTATGCTACCAAAATTTTTAATAAAAATAATTAAAAAAACTCCACCGCTTATATCTTTTTATGATTCATTAAAGCTTTTCAATTAAAAAGGAAGTAGGCTTAGCTCTACGGGAACTTTCCAGTTGGATCAAATATCGATCGAAAGGTCACTGTGGGGTGTCGGGCAGGCTGCCTAGTCATTTTAGGATAAGGGTTTGTCAGATGCTCCTTAAGAAAAAGAATTAAGCATTTAGATTCTCAAAGGAAGAATCAAACGAAGGGGAAGAGAAATTAACTAGTGAAAGCAATAAAGAAGACATTACTTTAGTCACTAAAAAATTCAAAAAGTTCTTGAAGAAGAAATTCTCTAAAAAAAGGGAACTTCAAGGAAGGTAATCATAATTTAAAACATAAATTCTCTCATATTAGTTGCTTTGAATGTAAAAAACCCAGTTATATAAAGTCACAATATCCTCAACTCAAAGATAATGAGAATTGTGAGAGAAACTATAAGAAAGAGAAGAAGGACAAGAAGAAAGCACTTAAACCATCAACTTAGGATGACAAAAGTGAATTTGAAAACGGGCATTTGAAAGAACAGATAAATCATATGCGCTTTACCGTTATGAATGATGACGAGGTAACATCGACTCTTAACTTATATGATATTGATATTAATTTAATTTATGATGAATAAGTTGAAAGCTTATAAATCATTAGTAAGAAAAGGAAGAAATTGTTTTCCAAACTCAAGGAAGTTTAAAAGGATTTAGATGCATACATGAGTGAGAAGGAAAAGATGAAAAATGAATTTCATAGCATTAAAGCATCCAAAATTGTAATTATTTATAACAATCATGACATAGATGCATTAAGACGTGAGAATGAAATATTGAAAAAGGAGGCAGATTCCATTAAGGACTCTTTGTCCAAGTTTACTAAAAGGAGTGAAAAACTAGAAAACATGCTAAGAGCTCAAAAGAATTCCAATGATAGGTATGGAATAAAATATAAATATATATGTGAAGGCAATTCTAAAACTGTGTTTGTTAAGAAAAAATATTTGCATAATGAAGAACCATTGTTTAATGTTACAATTGAGTATAAAGTTTTCATATCCAAACAAATGCGTCCACATTACACATCCACTAAGACTAATCCTAAAAGCAATTATCATGCTTTTATATATAGCTCACAACCTAGGCATGGAGTTTAATACTATCAATGAAAGAATAGGCACAACTTCTAAGATAACATACAAATTCACTCACACCTTTTTAACACTCAAAGAAGTATACATCAAGTTTTCATTCATAGTAGGCATCACACATGTAATCATAGGACATTTCACTATCCTGGTAGAACATTCAACAACTTTAATGTCCAAAAGAAGATTCTATATTATGCATACATATAAAGAGGTCCAAGAAATGCACATAAGTATCATCATTAACATGTCATTTTTATGGTCACTGTAGACATGTTGATATATTTTATTTTTTAAAAGAAATAATTTCAAGCAAACCCTTAAAAGTATGGGTTGAAAAGAAGAAGAAACCTAACAACCAAGGAACAAAGCTTATTTGGGTTCCTAAAACATATTGATTAACTTGGTTTGTAAGCCTATTAAAAAAGAAAGAGCAAATGCTATGTAGCAAAGATAGTAGTTGTTGAATTGAGTATTATTAAAGAGTTTATAAATTTTATCATGATGAATCTAACCTTCTTACCTCTAAGAAAGTCTAGAAGATGGTGTAGGATATGGAGAATTTAGCCACCAAACATTTCAAAAGAGACAAATTTTGAACCAAGTGAGAGAGATAAGAAGGATAAAATGTCTCTAATGGATTGTAAACTCAAAAAGAATCTCCATTCAAATGTCTCATAAGTAATGTTCAATATGAGGTAATTATTAGTTTATAATTTATAAATAAGTGATAATTTGTGTTAACATGCTAATTTGTGTATAAATCCTTAGTGACGATTGTTTATGTTTGAATTATGAGTAAGGTGTTTAATAATTATTTTTAAAGTGTGAACCTTAGTACCTAGAATTAGAGACCATATGCAAAAGGATGTTATTAAGATAGAAATTATTTTAATTGGAAAATTATTTCTTTAAACTTTTGAACAATGATAAGATTTTGCTCAATTAGAAGAGAAAATTCTATATGATAAAGACCCCTTTTCATTTTTTATTAATTTTGTGTGTTTGAAGTCTCTTTTAAGGTTTTTGATAATTCTTGATTGATATTACCATAACTCACTAAGTGTTTTGGTGTTTATATTTGAATATTAAAACTTTTTAGAACACACTAGTCGACCAATATCTTAGTGTGATCAACTATGTTTTATGCCTTCTAGTTAATTTGTTTTTTGCTTAGTCGAAGTTCTAGTCATCCACTTACATACACTGGTCGAATAATTTCTTTGAGTAGTCAACAAATGTCACCATTTTCTAACATAATTTTCTTCCAGTGAGTTTGTGAGAAGTTTGGTTGCATAAAGGGTCAACAATAAGGCCCTAATAGTCAAGTAATGTATAGTAATGGTTAACCAATGTCTCTTTCAGGGAAGAAAATTAAGTTACAGTGAGTTTGCGGCACTTTTGGTCGATATAAAAGGTCAACCATAACCTTTAATTAGTCAACCATTGTCCTTGAGTGGTCAACTATTACACACGATTTATAGCCCCCTTTTTACACCTTCCATTTGTGTTCTCTTTTGCTTATTTACATCCTCCAAAGTCCTAAACAATTTTCTCTTTTCCTTGAAAAACATCACCCCTTATTTCTTAAAAATCTCTTCAAATTGCATTAAATTAAAATTTTGAAAAATTTTGTTATTTAGGTTTCATTATTTTCTTAATTAAAAGGTATCTTTTTCAAATTAATACCTTTATAGTTAAATTGTAAAATGAGTAATTGTTATTTCCTTTTTAATTATATCACTACAATTTTGTTAAATTTTAGTATTTTGACACTTTTTCATGTTTCTATTTTTTGGGGACTTTATAAATTACAGATTCTTTTATGAAATTAATTGTTGGATGTTGCAATTATGTTTTTATTTTTTACAATTTTGGCCTGTAATTTTCTCAAAACTTGCCCTTAATGCTTTAATTGAATCTTTCAACCTAGGCACAATACTGAAATTGAGGATTTTTCAAAGTAGTCACAATTAAGGATGTTTAATCAAAATTGACCTTTTGTTTTGACTCCTTAAATGTTTAATGACACTCTTTATTAAGAAATTATTTCAATCTTAATTTAAAACATTTTTTTTACCTAGTTAGCTTGATACATGACACTTTACATTATGTATTTTTTAGCTAACTGATTTCTTTTTGATGATTCTAAAAGGGAGAGAAAATTTAGTGATATGACATTTAGAGGGAATGGTGACATTTAAGAGGGTTGATGACATTCAAGGGGATTGATAAAATTTTGGGGGATTGATTATTTTTTCATTTTTATATTTCTTACACTTTATGTGATATGCTTAAGTAAATTTATGTTATCTTCATTTATGAATATTTCTTTGATTTTGGATATTTCTTTTGTTCTTTATATTGAATTATATTTTATGCATGAATTAATGGGGAACTAATCACTATCTTGATACTTTCTATTGCTTAATTTTATTATTGTTCTTTAATATCACAAATATTTTTTTATCATCAAAAAGTGGAAGATTCTTGAATTAAGGAGGTTTTGATCAATGTTTTGATGATAACAAAATATAGTTACTACTAATGTGTTTATTGTTTTGATGAAAAGCAATATAAGAACAAAAATGAAGTCATACACTTAAGAAGATAGCTTATAAAGTTAATAAAGAGAAGTTGAAGTTTACAACCGCCAAAATAAATATCAAACCAAGAACAAAAGAAGATCAAGGCTTATCAAGGTCATTCTATATTAATTATAATCTCACTTTATTAATTTAACGCTTTAAAAGGTATAAACATTTTATTTCACTTTAATGCACGAGTCTCATTGAAGCTTTTGTTTTTACTATAAAAGTCTCTCAATCTTTCAAACAAAGTTTCGAGAATATTTTAATGAATCTAGAGCTTTTAATGCATACTACATATTGATTGACTAATGCCTTGTATATAATAGTTGTAACAACTAGTTCTTGACTCTAATGGCTAATTGGGGTCCCAAAATACTATAAATAAGTGTTTTTTCATTGATTTTAGTATCAAGAAAGTTTTGGATGTTATATACACACATTTTAAAGAGTTTTTCAGTCATTTGAATATCATTGGTCCATATTCATGTGAGTGACGCATTTAGGAGTTATCAAGTGATAAAGTAAGGAAATTTAAGTTATGATACTTAGTCTGGCGAATATATTATTGTACTTGAGAGTAATCCAAGTGAGATTGAAATTCCGCTTCACTTTAGAAGACAATTGTAAAAGGGATTCTTCTTTATCGAGAAAGATTATACAAAGGTTATTCGACCTTGAAAGAATAATTATAGTGAAATTTCAAGAAAAATCTTGGGAGTAGACGTAGGCAAAGATTGTTTGTTGAACTACTATAAATAAGTTTGCATACTATCTTCCTTATCCTATTTAAATTATAGATCAATTGTTTTATTGCTAAGTAATTTTCTTATCCTTTATTGATTGTTATTAATTTAGTATAATGGTTAGAAAAAGTATTGAATTTTATAAAAACTCAATTCACTCCCTCCCTCTTATGTGTCAGTAGGGATTAACGGTGGTGACTCTCATCTTAACAACAAATTGTCAGAAAGGATGTTAATAAAAAATTTTGGTGTGTTGAATTAGGCTAGGGTTGGATGATATAGGCTTTAGGCAAGCTTTGGACTGACTAAAACCTGATCAAATTTGAATTTGGCCAATATGTGTTAGGATCAGTTAGATTTTGAGCAGCCTATAATGTGTTTTGGTCTAGCTCAAACAACTACAAACATTTCCTGACATAACCCTTTGTTAACATTAGTGTTAATGTTGATTAAATTTTTAATTATATTAGCCTATTGGATTTAATGCTAATGTTAGTCAATTTTTATATCTTATTGGTCTAGTAAACTTGGTACTAGTATTAATTAAATTTTTTATTACATTGACCCACTAGACTTAGACTTACCACAAGTATTAAAAAAAATCTTATCTCATCATTCTATTAGATTCAATATTTGTGTTGAATAATAATTACTATTAGCATATTATTTTTATAAAATATAAATAATTTATTATTAAGTTAAAATTATGTATAAATAATAAACATATTTAGATAAAATTATTATAACATATTAATCATGTTATTTATTAGTATTATTATATAATGAAATAAAATTTGTATAAAATAGTTAATTTAATATCTTTTTAAATGTATTAAAAATATAAATTTTTATTATATGTAAATAAAAAAGAACTTTCTTAAGCTCGACAGCCTAATCCCAATTACGTTTTCGCTAGACTCTAATTTCTTTTAGAAATATTTTAGACCTGATCCATATCAATTTTTTTTACCCTTAAATTTTTTAAAGAAAGATGTATATTAAAATTTTTATCAAAATTTTTAACATAAATTATTATATTATTAACTATTATGCTATTATATATGCAAATAATTACATGAAGACTTTATTGAAATAATTTGATAAATTCTTAACAGAAGGTCTTTCTCAAAATTTTTAACAATTTAAAATAATAGGAGTAATTTAAAAAATAAATAAAATCGTAAGAAAATTTGTGCGGCAGTTATAATTAGAAGTAAATAATTTGTGAACCAAGTTAGCAAAAATGAAAACAAAATTAAAGAGTAAAGAATCGTAAACAAAAGATCCTCATAAGCAAGGAGACGTTAATGAGCTCAGTTTCATAATCAATTTATGATCTTTATATCAATGTAATTGGAATTATATTGTAAACTGTGAGTACTATGATTAGACGGAAAAACGATTTTAAGAAATAAACAAGACAAGATATATTGTTTATATGCAGCATCTGGATCTGAATTGGATATATTGAAATGGGATTCCTGAAGAACATTCGTACCTGGGTGTGGGCTCTTGGTGGTTGAATCATTTGGTCGCACCGCAAAAGACTAAATGAAGAAGAGAGAACTTGGGTATATATTCAATCTTTTTGCATTAGGCCTTGCAACTCTTAATCAAAGCTTTGAGTAGGTTCTGCACTTCCCACATACGAATGTTCAATCACTCTGAAATTAAATAAGAGCATGACTACTTGGCAAAACGATAAGAACAAAAAAGAAAAGAAGATTTGACAACGTAATTGGTTGCCCACGTTTATAGCATGCTGAAGGATTTATCTTCTTCATAAGGAAAGAAGTTACTCATTTATTTGTATTTCAAACAATTATTTGCATCCGACTTATGTATGGTAAGAACTGAAGGAAAATGCAAGTAATCCCTTATTAATCATTCTTTTTTGTTTGGTCGAAGATGGAAGGAAACAATGCAATCTGGCCTTTTCATTAATGACAAGGATATTGATTTCCATTTCTTTATATGATTGATGGTTAAGGACTAAGAATATCTTTCCACTTAGGAATGTTCAAATCCAACAAGCATAAACATGCATGTCGAGTAAAAGCAGCGTGGACATGGAATGAAGCAAACACAGAAGAATGGAAGAAAGATGTTAACGTGTTCATGCGTGCTATGGGAAAAAAAGACGAAACTTGCCTGACCTAACTAGTTCGCTTCCTAACAAAGTAAACATTGCTTCTTCTTCTGCAATTCGATCTCGAGATGATCCATAATGTTTAAAATTAAAACAAAAAAGACTGAATTCTCATTCCGCGAGGAGAGGAGGCGGGAGTTAGGGAGAGAATGGAGTTAGAATTTCAGTTATACGCAGCGTCCATATTTTCGATGTCTTTCCCAAAAAATAGGGTAGACACCTTCCTGCCCTCTGCCCTATTCCTGCCCTATTTGTATTTAATTTCTTAGCTGGACCTCAAACGGTGATACTAATTGCCGTTGCTTCTTCATGGTATCGTTGGCTGGTTAGGGAAAAAGGAACAGCAAGCTTTGGAAAGTCATACACTATGAGTTTCCATCTCCAGAAGAGTCTGAGTCGGCAAATGTCAGTTTGAATAAAATGACTCCCTTTTGGCCGTATAACTCCATATCTCCGTTTTCTATACTTGTGTATGTGTAATCATACAAGTGTTGGCGTTGGCTTAGATTAACTTCGCTTAGCTTAGCCCCAAGGAATGGTAATCTTCAGAAGGTCACCGTGTTGTGCTGAAGCTTTTACGAGTGTAGCCAAATTAATCGTGGAAAGATGGCAAATACATGAATCTAATCAACATGCAAAAAAAGAAGGGAGGCTCATCAAGTCAGTCTTGGATAAAAGCTGGCACAAGGACTAGATAATACCAACCCGACCTGAAGCAGTCAACTATCAAATAAGATGCACTAATTTTGGTGCCATGGAACCTGAATTTTCTCATCCAAACCAACGATGGAAATATAATGATTGAGAAGTGTTGCTGTAGATGAGGAATAAATAAAAAAAAAATACAAGTAATCGCACTATTTAGCAAAACATCTAGTGAACTTAACCTAACACAAAGGTGGGCTTCATGCTACAATTGAGATCTCCCTTGCAAAATGGCTAGGACGTAACTTGCTTCTTGCATACAATGTTGAGCTTCAAATCTGTACATCAGGGAGGTTTCCTTCCTACACTTTGTTCATATCAACAATATGACGTTTCACATCATCTGTATATTATTGATGTAATGATTGAATTCGTTGACAACTAAGGAAAGCCACTTGAATGAAGTGCCAAAAAACAGCTCCCAAAACCATAGATCTAATGCAAGTACTGATGAAAAGATGAGCAATGCCAATGTCTGGTACCGGTTCAATGGCCAACCTGAAACTTTGGCTATTGTTTTCAGAAAAGGTAGGGAACTGGTGTTCAATACTCGGTTCCTTATAGACCATGCTGTCATCCACTGCACGCGAGATGGGACCAAATCAAACTCCTCCCGCAAACGCCTTCCCAAGTCTGGCATGTGGCCACCGCCGTATAATATGGCAATTGTATTGTGACCCTCATCAATTGCTCTTTGAAGTGCTTCAGTAGCAGCTCTGTTTCTTTCACCAATGATAACTGATTGCTCTTCTATATCCGCAGTCTCCTGTGTGAACCTTTAAAATATCCCTTCATTCAGTCCCTTAAATAATGGACACATTCATAGAAGATAACAAATGCTTCTTTGTTTATCATCACACAACATATTTCTTAGTTGGTAAGTTAAGAAGGATAAATGGCTAAACCAGAATTTGAACCTAGTGGCAGGAGGCTTCTAAAACTCCTCCATCATTTAGCAGTTAGGTCATTTATGACTGTGTGTACAGATCTGTGATCCTTTTTCTTATTCCCCATTCTCCAGGTAATGATTGTTCTATATTCGTAATTCATGAGTCGTCAAACATGGTATTCATCTGTGACCAAAAATTGCCTCAGCTACAAGAGGAAACAAAGAGTACCAATACACCTAAAGACAAGAATGTTAATGTCTGGCTTAAAATCAACCAAGAATTGCAGTTGGCATGGTGTGTACATTCTGTTCTTACTCGGTTCATTTATTTTTCATTTTTACCTAAGCTAGACACATCATCATCGAAAATGGTCCTATTATCAAACTATAATCCAATGGCATATCTGCACCTTTACTTGTATATCTTATTATAAACAGGACACCAAGTAATTCCTGTCAGAGGTCTATAACAGTGAAGTTTCTTTCCCCATAAATAGGTATAAGAAGAAAACTCCAGAATTTACCAAAGTAAACTCATCGCAGCACAGAGCTAATCAAGGTTCATATCATATAAGAAAAGCAGACTAGTGGAGAGCACCTACTCAGATGTAAGGCGCCTTGCCAGGAAAACCTTCATTGCAGCACCAAAGTCAAGCCTAGACAGTGCTTCTAGCTCTGGATATTCTGAGGCTTGAAGTCCCACATCACAAACGGTTCCAATGATGAAAAGGCCTACAAGTGGCATAGGAAGTACTCTAGAAGCCCATAGAAGTTTCGATCTCCAAGGACCAAGGTCTTCCCTGACCGAACTAGTTTGCATCAAGGCTTTTGTTGATTTAAGTGTCATATCTCTAGCAAATGTGAAGAAACTTTCACCCTTTTCGAGCTGTAAATTTTGTTATACAACATCAGATCTAGAAGCTGATCTTTCATAAACTCCATGCCATAAAATGTTGAAGAATGTATTCAAATGAGAACGAAAGAGCCATGTATAAAGGGTTGAGTTTAAAACCACTAGTAGCTAAGAATCATTTGGAACAACTTTATGTGGGGAGAACTAAGAAAAGAACAAGAGCTTTGTTGCAACATAGCTTCCAAAATTGTCAAACAGGAAACCTCCATACGAAAGTCCCATGCATTTCTGACAGGACCTCATCTTTCTTGGAAGAGCACGAGACCGCAAATCCAACTGATACGTTGATGACCAAATCAAACATGAAAGGAAGACAATTTTGCGCATAACATCAATTTCCTGCAAAAGGGACAGCCAATCTAACCTGAAGCAGCTGGAAAGTCTCATAGTCAAGATCAGCGTGATACCAGTTGTCAGCCTGGTAATCGAGGCAGTCCAACTGGAAATCAAGCATAAGAATTCTAGCCATTTGTCGCTGAATAAATCCTATGATGCTAAATCCCTTGGTGCGCGAACCCTTCAGTTTCTTTGCAGCAGCAGGATTTCTTCTATTCTCTAGGCTCTCCCTACTCGTGACCATCTCATAAAGTACACAGTCATAATTGTCAAGCTCCTTCTGTAGTCTCTCAAAGTACCTGCACGCGAAAGTCAAGACAGAAGATAGGAAAAAGAAAAAAGACTCATGAACGCGTTTCCTGGTATATCTAAAATTCATGAGATCACAAAGTCAGATAAATCACGTACAAATTTTAGCAAACTCCCAAAGAAAACACATCAAAGCTAAGGTTTTAACAGTAATAAATCAATCGATAATTCCATAATAATTAAAAGGAGAAACAAATTAAAGAAAGATAGAGCATACTCTTTATCCGCAATGTGAATGGTTGAAACCAAATCAACCTGCATAATTAAAGTAATATTTTTAAAAACAGGCAAGTGAGAGAATCAAAACTGAGACAAACCCAGTTTAGAGTACCCTTAGGAAAGGCTTGAGAAGTGACCAAGGGAATCTCTTTCTATAACTAACAACAGCGGTCTGCAACTCGGGCCCGCTATTGCCAGAGCCTCTCTTGAACCTCATAAAATCAGCAATCGAATTATTCTGCAAGAAATGAGAGGCCGAAACATCTTCATCTAGTAGGGTGTTGTTGGAAGAGAAAGAAAAGGCTTTTGCAGAGCAGCGGAGAGAAGAAGATGAAATTGATGGTCTTGGGAAGATGGGGTTGAGTTTAGTTTTAAATTGGATAAGCCCAAGAGAAGATGATGAAGAATCGGTCCTTGAAGTTGAAGCGAAAGAAGTAGAAGAGAGTATTGACACCATAATTACAGTTACACAGACGATGGTGTGTTTGGGTAGCCAGAAAAATTTGGCCGCTGAAAGAGCAAGCCTCACTGGTTCTGGTTAGTTGCGCTCATATCATATTATGCACACGTACGTTTGATCTAATGTGCCAAATAAACACACTAAAAAAATCTCTCTTTTCTCGCATTCTCAATTTTATACTTATAGTTAAATTAAGCCATATCTTAAAAAAATATTATAGGATTGATGGTAAAAACGTCTTTAATTTACAACAAATGCATTTTTAAAAAGCTTAAGACATTTTTAAAATTCTAATAATTGTCAGAATCCCATCTTTAGCTTGCACGCAAAGGTGAAGATGACACCATGCACCATGAAGATAGGAAAACAATTGGATTTAGTGATTCAGATTTGACAATTGGAAAAGAACTGTGCATTTGATACAAACGCCATGATAAAATTAAACAAACAGACAAGCCTTTTCATTCTTTTGTAATTGAGCTGGATCGTAGACATAGTAGGTTCTTGTACGCTTGAACATGTTGATTGAGATGTTACTCAAACAACAAGAATAATTTCATTTGTAGATTTGGTTCAAATTTTAACTGATAATCTATTTAAAGAAATTTCTTTTTCTGGTACAATTAAATAATGAATGAATCAGAGAAGAAAAAAAAATCAACCAAAAGGCCCTCACTAGAAGTAGTACATACGCAAACTCTCAAATTGGGAAAAGGAACATTAACGAAGAATGATGAATTGCTTACTAATCTGCTTAGCTATTGATATATTCTTCGTTACCGCGAGATCAACCGAATGCCTGCTTCCAGATCCTTTAAGGTTATTGTACACAACTCTTCAGTATTTACACAGTCAAAATGGAGCCTGAGGTCCAAATTTTCTCTAGCATTAGACAGCATTGTATCAACTATTCCACCATTCATCTCCCTACGCTGCTTTTCAGTTGTTTCTCTTTCTATCAGTGTCGCAACAACATCTGAACTGCATGAAGAATGTAGCTTAAATCCATAGAGTAAACCATCCTCTTCTTGACTATTCATCTTGATGTGAACAATCTTTGCTAAATCTTCAGCAGTAAAATCATCGAAATGAAAAAATTTAGTCACCCTTCTACAGAAACCTTCATTGGACGCTATCACCCTCTTCATTGGCTCGCTATACCCTGCAAATATCACTACAATTTTTCCACTATCCATAACCGACATGATCTCTTCTAAAGCTTCTATCCCGTAGTCCTTATCATCTGCTTTTTGGGTCGGAATAAGCTGATATGCTTCATCTACAAAAAGAATCCCCCCTTCTGCTTCTTTAATCTGTCAAAAGAAAACCAATATTGGGTTCCCAATAATAGGATAAATATTGATTCCAAATGTTGTCCTTACCTTCCTCCTAGTCTTAGGTCCAGTATGACCAACAAATTCACCAACTAAATCAGTGCGTTGCACTTCCGTCACCCGATCAGTAGACAGAATTCCCACCATATGGAGTAGCCTTCCAAGTATACGTGCTACCATGGTTTTCCCTATAGAAAATGAAAAACAATCTGGCTATTAGAATAAACAAATAGAACCAATATGAGAAACTGCAAAGTGATTAAGGAGGATCAAATTCTACTTGTGCCATAGTTAAATTTAAAATTTGGATAGTTCTGCAAGATATCTTTTCTAGACCAGAATTTTAAGTCTTTTGACCAATTAATTGAATCTTTCCAATTTGTATGAAGTATTAACATTTTGTTTATAAAGAGGAGACAGATTATGAACTAGCATAAAAGAGGAAGTATTGTCTGTACTTTTTCTTTTACTTCTCATATAAGTTTCTCTAATATGGTTAGAACTTGTATCAAATAAAACAAATTGAAAAACTGCAAGTTACCAATCCTCCATTAAAAAAAGCCCAGACTAAACAACTACAAATCCTACTGAGCCAAATAGAATCAAAAATAAAATGTACATATGATTATACATAAATGAATTTATGTTCTGCGTCGAGGTAAGTCTAAAGATAGAAGAACTGACACTCAGAAAAGGACACAACAGAGTGGCTAATGGCTTTTCTTCCTTTTCTAGTTTCTTCCCTTTAATGCAGCAGTGTTTACAAAGACTATGACAATCAAATCAAATTCACATTACCTGTCCCAGGATTTCCTAGAAAGGCCATATGTGGAGGTCTTCTTACTCCAACTCTCAATCCAAGGGCTCTGCGCCTCTCATCCAAAAGCATCCCCTTTGCCCACTTCCTTAGCTGTAACTTGAGCTCATGCAACCCAACGATCCCAGAAAGTGCAGTTTCAAGTTCTTCCATCTTAGCTTCTGCTTGACTGCATGCTTCAAGTGCTCTTCTTTTCCTCTGGTCTTCAGAATGCCAGAGCAATAATTCACGTAAATCCACTCTTTCTGGACCTTGTGCAAGATGATCCAGAGGAGTCATCCTCTCCTGTCAATCCAATGCTATATATCTAAATCCACAAGATAGAAAGAAATAAAACTAATGTAATAATCCTTAACAAATAAAAATGTGAACTACATTATCCTTTGCACTGCAATCAGCATTATACTCGAGCAAAGTTTTGACAGTAGAGCAGTCTTCTGCCCTGATAGAGTACCAAACAGCAAGGTGTAATGGTGTCATTCCATTCTGAATATATGCAACCAAAAACAAACGCAGCAGAATGAGAAAACTCATTTCCATACTCTCCATTGTTAATTGAACTCAACAGAAAATGGGTAAAGAACAGCTAAGGAAACTCACATTTGCTTTAGCTTCAACAAATGCACCATGAGATAACAGCAACCGCGCAGCCTCATTGCACCCGTTTTTAGCTGCCATGTGCAATGGAGTTTCTCCATACTGCAACATTCAGTCCATCAACTCCCACAATCAAAGACAAGAATTAACAGAAGTGGATTTGATATTCAAGAGTGAATAAACACCACTTGTTATAGAAGTGTACATAAAATGCAAACTATGCTTACCATATTCTTAGCTTCCAGTTCAAGTTTTTCTGCTCCTTGCCAATTGAGCAAATATTTAATTATTTCAACCTTATTGTTACCAGCAGAAACATGAAGTGGAGTTTGGGCCATCTGCCGTTAAAACAATAAAATAAAACATCAAATAGAAAAGGAAAATTAAATGAGGAAGCACACTCAATTGTGCATTTGATTCTAAACCTAGTGCAGTTGAGTTGCAAGGATAGTTGCACAACAATTGAAGGGCAAAGTTCAACCATTTATAAACATGGATCAAGTTGAGTCAAAGCCATAAAAGCATACACATTACAAAATCTATAAAAAGAGTCATGTATGCTGAATGATGCCAACACTGAAATATAAGAAAATGTCAATTAGTTAAAAAACAATATATCTCAGCTCTTTACTGTTAATGGTTATGACATTTTGATGATTGGCTGGTGTAGTTTCCCTAAGCCAATATGGCATTCCAGATATTAACTTAACCCTAAAAGTAACTCCTCTGCACCGGAATCCATTTCTAATACATGAGCGATTCATCATCTTTCTTCTCATTACTCATAACAATCAAGGAAATTAAGATTGGAACAGTTATCAGTATGTAGTATCAGTGTACTGCACTCAAGAATATACTGAAGCCATAATTCACGGCTTCTGCTGCATCAAGCTTGTCCTGAAGCCTATCCGCAGTCTCTACATTGCAAGCAATTATTAACCCCTTTGACACGACACCCTTATCAACCAAGTAATGCAGACAACATAACCAGAATCCAGACAGCTTTCTCCAGAATACAACAGATAAGATCCCATTAGCAAGGGTTTAATAAGTACAAGGTTTGGAAAAGTATGCCAAAATCTTGATGGCCTAGAAGAGAACAAAGTCACCCATCTCCAAACAATTATCTGTACCCTAGATCTGGCTTCCATCATCCCTGATCGCGTCAACAAAACCATTTCTCAATTCCTTGTCCTTTGAAGTACAGGTCTCACTACGCCTATCTCAACGAAAGTTATCAACCGCATCCTGAAATTAATGTTTGAAAAAGACAAAAGCTTTATCTTGCTGGTCTTGAAAAAGGTCGCGGAATTTTCGCAACGAAAGCAACGAAGTAAACGGAGGTCAAACAAGTAAACCATGCGGATCTATATTCAACCAACGACAACCCAGAAATCCAATCAACGAATAAACAAAAAATATGAATAGCCATTGAATTCCAGGAGAAACCTAAACAGTATAATCTTTACGACTGATCGCAACAAGTCTCCGTCACCAATTAGGAACAAGAAACGAAAAGAAAAACCCACATAGAAGAATGACTAGACGTGAAAATGCACACATCCTTAATGCAAAAAATAATCAGCAAGATACGGAAGAAATGGGGGAATCATACGACAGGGTTTCGTTCATTAAGAAGAGAAGCGTTGTCACGGAGCAACTTTTGGAAGCCAGAAAGATCTCCGGACTGGGCACAGCCGTGAACGGTGGCGGGCCTGGAGGATCTGGAGCGTTCGTCCTGATTAATAGGCCTCTGCATTGTCTGGGTTCTTTCAGAGAGCAAGGGAAAGGGAAGGCAGAGAAAGGAGAAGGAAGGCGTTCGTTTGATGAATCTGTTTGGCGGTATACGGACAGAGGAGAGGAATAAATAAAGAAGTAAATCCCGAGTTTCATGTGTCCGAATCTTTGCATTCTATTTGTATGGCTGTTTCATTTTCCCGTGTGTAAACTAAGCCGCCAGCCAGCCATTGGATTTGGGTTTTGTTCTAAAATTTATCTATAAACACTGTTTTCTTTTCTCAAATAGGTTTTCTTAAATAGTCTAACCCATAGAGACGTCAACATCTCGTCAGAGGGTAAATCCCTCAGTCATTAGGAGAACATGACATCAAGTTACACGTGGAATTAAGGAGAACATGAGATCAAGTTACATGTGGAATTAAAGTAATTTGAAGCAAACTCAGAAGAATGGGATGAGCTGTAGTCTTATCAGGCACAAGTATTCTTAAAATTTACGTGCGCAATCACGGGATTAGATCTCCAGAATTATTTATAATATTTGTATTATATTTTATTAAACTTCATTTATTTATTTACAAAAATCTCACGTAAATGAGATTTAATAAAATAAGGTTGATACTGACAGAGGATTTTGACGAAGGCAATCACTAGATGTGTCATTTCTACTGCAAGGATTTGAGTTTGAGCTCCAAATCATAACACGTGATTATTTATTCCATTTTTGCTGTTCTAATACTGTTTCAATCTATATCATCCATGTATTTATATAAGTTAGAACAGCATTAGAATAGTAAAAATGGAACTAGTGATTTGGGGTGCCAAATCACAGGTACTAAAAAACCTTTTTCCTCTGTTTCCAATGATATCTAACTCGTCTACTTTTTCCATCTATCAGTTATTAAATAATTGGATGTTAAGAGCAACAGGTTGGCACAGATCTAATAGAACAGGTGAATTAAAGTCTTGATTTTGTATCTAATAATTTTAGAAATTGATGACTACAAAGGCAACCTAGCTAATATATTAAGTGCTTGAAGGTATAATGTAAGAAGGTTTCGATGGTCGACATACTTAAAAGTACCTATTAAATCTTCTAGTCAGATGGTAAATGGGTACCTAATTCTAAATTTTAATACAAACTTTAAACTTATTGTGTAAATTCTTAAAAGTAAAAAAACTTCAAAAAAACAAAACTTTCACACATTCAACACTGAGGCACTGAATTGAATTCAAATGAAAATTTGAAAAGAGAAAGGAAACTAAAAAAATTGAAAGGATCAAGTCAATTCTTAATTCAATAAGAAAATGAAGGGGCAAATAAAAATATATCAATATTAAGAAATTTTTTTGTATAATATTTGATGTGCTGTCCAAATGTTTAGCATATATTTGTTTTTACTGCAATTTTTAGTTTAAAATTTTTATATTTAAATTCAATAAAAATTATTTCGTTAAGGTTTTTAATTTACTTTCTTTTATTTGTATAACTTATAAAAATCAATAAAATTGATTTTTATTTATATTTTTATTATAATCTAATTTATTACTAACTAAATTTCCACTTATTGATTTTTTTATGACTAACTTGGAATTCAAACATGTCAGAAAGGAATTATCCAAAAAACTAAATTGATTTCCAAACAGTGATACAAGTGGGTTTTGGAAAATTTGGAGAACAAAAATTTAAATTACCCAATTCTTAAATACCATAACGTATTGGGGCTTAAAATTTAAGTTAAAAGGATAATTTTACTTAAAAGGATGAGTGTAAAATGTAAAGAAAGTTACAACAATGATAGGTTGTGTGTATTTGAGTAGCCTAATTCCTTAATTCGTTGTTATGATGTCATTTTGTATATACAATCCTTTCAAATTCAACTACCCCAAACAATTCTTATGTAATTGCCCAACCCTTAACCCACTTCCAATCGTGGTCACATTCTAACTAACAACCTTTTATGCATTATTATTTTTAAAACGCACGTTAGCCATATATCAATCACTTAGGCTTCCAAATCTTGGAATTCGTAACAAATTCTTGTGTTCATAATTTCCTAAACAATCTAGTTGACTTTTATAAATCTTAAGAATTGACACTTTTCATCTTGGGCTAAACAGGCCAATTTTCACTAAAGCTATCAACAATTACCTCCATATTAAAGACCTTTTAAATTTTTGAAAAAATGAGTTCAAGGCTTGCGACTGGATTCTCATATGTAGACTAGTGGTTTTGAGAAATTCAAGAACCGAGAAAAATCCGACTAGAAGAAGAACCTTGGAAGCATCATTGAGATAACCTTCATACCACCCTTAGCCGAAAAGAGTCCTTAATTGAAAGGAAATGTTCGACATAATAGTTATACCAAGAATCCTTTGTGTTTCAAACTTTTAACTACCCACCCATTTTGAAAGCTAAAAGATTTGTTCCATTACAAAAGCTAAAAGATTTGTTCCATTTCAATTTCAAACTCTTTAAGTTTTACTCATTTTGCGATAAATTCTCATCATTCTCAATTGTTTGCTACTTTAAGCTCTGCACAATCTCTGTCTTCTTACTAATTCCAAGCTCTCTTCCTTGCAAATTCTTTAAAACCCAATAAACTCTCCCTTTATTATGGCTATAAAATATCATCCATCTTCTTCATCCTCTACTGAATTTGTCGAGTTGAATGCTATAGATGTAAGCCTTCAACTTCCCCTTATCCTTTATTCAAATATTCTACTAGTTTTTTTTTTCCATTTTCATTCTCTATGCAGGCTATAAAACTCGAGCCAATATCCATTCCTGTTGAGCCTCTCCCAACCATTATTAGATTAAGGTAAGAAACTCTTGAACCTTAATCCCCTTTCTGAACTTTCTTCTAATTCTGTCATTAGAATCTCCTTTTTACAACATTCAAGGAGGAATTCTACATTTTGATAAAGGATGAGGGTTACCTTTGATTACCGGAGACCCTTGCTTGCTAGATCTCCTCTCCTGTCTCTCCCATACTTAAGAGATGTAAGTAAATCAAAGTTCCCATTAGAATTTACCTTATCATAAATCCTAGAATGCTTAAAACCATGGCCAAAGAGTGTAGACTAATGGGTCAAATAGATAGATAGATTATAATCCTCTTATTATTCTACTTAAAAGAGGCAAAGACTTCTTTAATTAAGAGCTCTGTCTAGGAACCCACTAGAGTACCAACTAAATTTGATTTCTGTTGTCTTGAAATTATAGAGTCTTTCTTGTAATTCTTTTATTTGTCCTTTTGTCCATGTCTCTATCTCCCCCAAAGATGTTTTTCTTTTTGACTGACTTGCCTATTATTGGAGATGATTTTATTTAGTTGGTTAAAGAAATTTCTGGTTTAGACTTTAAAGTGTTTAAATGTTCTTCTTACTCTGCCTAATCAATAGTTATGCCTCTTCTAAGAATCCTATCTTTAAAGAAGAGCATCCTAAGTTTATGTAAGGCCCCAAAAGATACTCTAGTTGAAACGATACATGTTTGTGAAAGTACATGTGAGATAGGAGTTAAAATTGTACTATGATTTGAATGTGAAAGGTATATGACTTGAATTTTCGTATTAATTGACTATAGTTAGTAAATTTGAATTAATTGATACCATTAGAGAATTGAGGAATTTAAATGTATGTTTGGACTAGGAAAATTATCAAGTGACAAGTTAAGTTGGTACATGGAAATTAGAATGACTAAGCCTATGAATTAGTGACATTTGGGAAAACTAATACATTGACATTTAACGTCATTTAATGTGTGACATTTGGCAGCATAATATGAGGACAAGTGGCCTAGTTAAATTTGTATGAATGGCAGCTTAAATGGTGGGCAAGTGGCCTTCATGCCTTGGTGTTAAGTGGCATCTTAAGCTAGTGACACCTAATTGGTGATGAAGCATGTTTCTGCTAGAGTAATTCCAGCTTTATTCATTCTTATTTTACTCTCCACCGAAACCTCCCATCTTCTCTCAATTTCTGGACTTCTGTTGGAGTTTGGATCATCAACACTAGGAAGCTTTGTAAGTTATTCCATTACGAAGTAGGTCTTATGAATCTATGTATTATTACTTTGTTGATGCTGAAAGTTGCACATTAAACTTAGGTATATGTTGGTTGTTTGGAAGCTTGGTTTAGCTAGATTTTTGGAGTTGAATTTGAAGTTAGTGAGGTAAGGGAGTACTAAACTTGGTATCATGATAGAACATATATTGTTTTGATGTTTGAAGTCGATCAAATGTGTACTAAATTAATGAAGAATTGTGGTTAGAAACTTCATACAGGCTGGATACTCATTATAAGGAGTGGTTCCATTGAATAGGTATTGGTATATTAGCCATATCTTGACCTGTAGACATCAAAATGGGATGATTTTAAATTATGATTAAACTAGAAACATACATCTACAACTTTTATAAAGGAATTAAATATGATTTCTATAATTAAGGGTTTTGAAATTGGGTTTGAAGTTAAGTTCTGGTTATTGTCCACGGTTGAGAACAGTCTGTAGTATTTTGGGTATAACTCTTGGAATAATGAACCACATTGAATTAACTTTATTTCATTTGAAACTTAATACATAGATGAACATATTTCTAAAAATTCAATTTCTAGATCAGAATGGCCATACAAAACTGATCAAAAAACCTATCATGTGAAAATAACTATTTGGAGGTTTCGGGTCACTTATCCCACGATTGTGAGAAATGGTTAGGAAGGTAAAAAAAGGGGGATTTTGTGCAATTGAAGAACTGCATAAGGTTAATTTAATTTATTTGGTATAATAGGACTTAATGGACTTGTTTAAGGTATGTTTGGACTTAAATTGTTATTCGATGTAATTGAGTAATAGTTAGTTTAATTATGCATTACTAATGGAGATGATAATGTAAAGGATGTATGGTTTACAATGTTGAATTTCTTGGTATGATCATAAATGAATAAGTTCCAAAGACTTATGTATTATGAATTAGATATGAATGTTAGTGAATTGGGAATTTCTACGATAATATTGTGATAATTTCAGACTATCAGTTGTCCAAGGAGTTTGACAATTGGGATTGTGTTGGAAGTGCTTTCTATTTATGTGAATATACATAATTTGTGATGACTCAATACCTCTATTGATGCATTATTGCATATAATTGTAATTGTATGACATGTTAGTTTGTTTGAAAATCAGTGAATATGTCAAGTTGAACAAAATGGAATAAAGTAATATGTCTTGCAATATGTATATGTGAATTCTGAAATGAGTCTGTTTTGTTTTAAAACTGTTAAGTCCTAGTTGTGGTAAATAGCCATGCCTAGAAGGATCTGCAACTTCTCTTATGATACTTCAGTGTCTCCTGTTAATGACACTTCAGTGTCTCCTATTATTGACACTTCGATGTCTCCTATTATTGATACATAAGTCTCTCCTGTTCTATGATACCGATCACGGTATCTCCTATATTAGTCCCGTTACCCACTTTTGTATAGAGGATTAACAGACTAACTTCTTTTGTATTCTGTTATATGCTCAGTTCTGATATAAATAAGCTTTGATCTGAAACATCTAAGCTCTGTTTTGAAATCAACATATTTTGTTTTGTTACAGATAAGTTTTGTTATGATATTATAATAATATATTTTGAAATTGGTGAGTTTTGCACTGAAGCAAATGTGTAACCCGTTCTGATATATTATGTTTTGTTGTGAAATTCATGATATTTTGGTTCGGTTTGAAAATGGATAAGTAAACACTGCTTATAATCTGATTTGATTTTTGAATATGTGAATGTTTGGATGACTGTTTGAAACAGTTATCAGTTTATATCCTATTTAGTTTATTCCCTACTAAGCTTTATGCTTAGCACGGTGGTTTTACCCTGTGTAGGTTCAAATTAGAGGGTTTGAAGACTAGGACAATAACAACCATAGTGGCCAACGAAGAATTTGTTTTGTTTTGGGAATGTATATTTGGGTTGTACGTAATAATATGAGGCATAATGTATTTTGT
>JANZXP010000008.1:32425986-32443956 GCA_027576715.1 Erythroxylum flavicans
TTTCATTGCCATTGGACCACAATTTTTGCACTGATCGACCCCTATCAGTCACTTAGAAATTTTCCGGGTCCGGAAACGGTTCCGAAAAATTCCCAGAAAATTTCCATAATTCTCTAAAAATTAGAGAATCACTATGGACCTCTCCAATTTAATTTATCACTTACAATCTATTTTTCACGAAAATCACTTATTCACTCTTATACCGGGATAATTGTCATGCACGCATGTACACTAACTCTTATATGTACATATCTCACTATTCACTACTGCATGAGCATGAGGTGTGGTAATTTACCACATCTGGACCCGTTTCTCAGGTCCGACCCGTTCTCTGGAAACGGGATGTTACACCTAGGATCAGTAGGAGCTAGTAGGGAGTCGTCTGTGTCTCAACCTGAGAGAATGCCTACTTGAATTCCTTAGAAAAGGGAAAGGACGTGCGATAAATTGTGAAAGCAGGGAGCTGTGGACTTCTATGGAAGTGCAGACCTTGCAGAGGCTGAGGGATGGAAAGAGTTTTCGACCAGATAGATTGTGAGTCATACAAGAGTTTCGACTATGCTATCTCCTTATTGCAAGGCCCAGCATACTAGTAGTGGAAGACTGTTCCAGGTAGTACCACTAAGCCTTGTAGCTTAAGATGGGGAGACTTTTTGAGAGTCTTCAAATTGAACTACATGCCCAAAATCTACCTGGACAGAATGATGAACGAATTTATGGACTTGAAGTAGGGCAGTTTATTGGTAGCTGATTATGAGATTAAGTTTAATGAGTTGATGGGATATGCTACTACCTTGATTCCTAATGAGGAAGACAAGTACAGGAGATTTGAAGACAGGCTGAATATGGAGATTTGGACGAGGTTAGCCATTTCTAACCTGGGTAGTTTTATAGAACTGCGGACTGCCTCGATCCAATTTGAGCAGCTGTTAAAGGATAGTCAGTCAGAATATGGGACAGAGTATAGACTGAAAAGGCCTGGTGAGTCTCAGGGTGGTTCTAGCAGCAGATTTAACAAGCATCAGAACAGATCTTTTAGACCACCGATTCGATCAAGACAGTCAAGGTTCAAATAGAGGGATAGCTTTGTATAGTCTGGCAGTGGAAGAGGTGTAGTATCGGGTCAGTTACCAAATTATGATCACTGTGGGAAGAAGCGTAGTGGTGAATGCTAGAAGTTGACAGGAGATTGCCTTTGATGCAGCTCATTTGAACATCAGGCTAGGGGTTGTTCTGTTGTGTTTGGAGCACAGTCTGGTAGGAGAGGAAGTGTGGCAACAAAAACTACAGTTTAGCAGAGCCGAGCCAGTGGGTCTAGAGAGAGAGGTCATGGTAGAGGTAGAATGGGTTCTGGAAGTGCTACTGGGAGGACTAAGGTGGGGAGTAACCAACCGCAGTCTCAAGCCTGAGTCTATACAATGACGAGATAAGAGGCTCAAGAGTCTCCAGAAGTCGTTGCAAGTGTGTTACTTATATTTACATTTGAGGCTTATACATTGCTAGATCCTAGATCTACACATTCTTTTATCGCACCACATATGGCATCTCGGTTGCCTTGTGATAAAGAGTTATTAAGATATGGATTAGAGGTCAGTACACTGATAGGTAGTACCACCGTGATAGGGGAAGTCTGTAAGAGGTGTTTGATTTAAATTAATCAGGCAGAGTTGGAGGGAGACTTGATTATATTACAGTTAAAGGAAATAGATGTTATCCTAGGTATGGATTAGCTCACTACGTATAGGGCTATTATGAATTGCCATACAAAGGAGGTAATATTAAAATCTCCTAGTCAGCCAAGAGCAGTGTTCAGAGGTATTACTCAAGTAGTGCCAGCCAAGCTGATCTCATTAATGAGTGCCTTGAGGTTGATACAAGGAGGATGTGAGGCTTATTTAGCCCACATCATTGATACCCGAACTGAGCAGAATGTGTGGGGCATTCCTGTGGTTAGGGAATTCCTACATGTGTTTCCTGCTGAGTTATCTAGTTTACCTCCATATCGGGAAATAGAGTTCACGATCGATCTGGTTCTAGGTGTTGCTCCTATATCCATCCTTCCATATAGGATGACACCTGTAGAGTTGAAGGAGTTGAAGGCTCAGTTGCAAGAGTTGTTGGAAAAGGTATTAGACCCAATTTTTCACCTTGGGGAGCTCCAATCTTATTTGTGAAAAAGAAGGATGGAACGTTGAGATTGTGCATCGATTACAGGTAACTGAATCAAGTAACAGTGAAGAACAAGTACCCATTGCCTAGAATCGATGATTTGCTGGATCAGTTACAGGGAGGTCAGATGTTTACTAAGTTGGACTTGAGGTTTGGGTGCTATCAGCTGAAGATAATAGAGGTTGATGTACTGAAGAGTGCTTTCAGGAGCAGGTATGGGCATTATGAGTTCTTAGTAATGCCATTTGGGTTCACTAATGCCCCAGCTGCATTTATGGTATTGATGAAAAAGGTGTTTCAGCCCTACTTGGATCATTTTGTAATTGTATTTGTTGATCACGTCTTAGTGTACTGAAAGAGCAGAGAAGAGCATACTGAGCACTTAAGAGTGATCTTACAGATTATGAGGGAGAAACAGCTATATGTCAAATTCAGTAAGTGTGAGTTTTGGTTGAATCAAGTAGCGTTTCTAGGTCACATAGTGAACGTACAAGGTATCCAAGTGGACCTAAAGAAGATAGAGGCAGTAATGAAATGGGAGGCTCCAAAGAATAAATCAGAAATTCAAAGTTTCTTAGGATTAACTGGATATTACTGGAGGTTTGCGAGGGGTTCTCATTGATCTCAACCCCTCTAACTAAACTTCTGAGGAAGAATATGGTTTTTAGATGGATTGACGATTGTCAGAGAAGTTTTGAGAAACTGAAACATCAGTTGACTACAGCATCGGTGTTAACTATTCCATCAGGAACTAGAGGATATGTAGTATATAGTGATGCTTCGCATCAAGGTTTGGGGTGTATGTTGATGCAGTATAATAAGGTGATAGCCTATTCATCGAGACAATTAAGTTCTCATAAGATAAACTATCCGGTAGATGATTTAGAGCTTACAGTAGTAGTCTTTGCTCTAAAGATATGGAGACATTATTTGTATGGAGAGACTTTTTAGATATATACCAATGATGAGAGCTTGAGATATCCGATCAGTTAGAAGGAGCTGAACATGAGATAGAGGAGATGGATAGAGTTGTTAAAGGATTATGACTGTATGATTGAGTATCATCTGGAAAAAGCTAATATGGTGGCAGATGCATTGAGTAGGAAGTCGAATAGCAATGTAGCTCATATTCAGTTATTGAGCTTACTAAGCTTAATTCAATTGAAAGGTTTGAATATGGAGTTAAATCTAGAGCAAAATGAAGCATTGATTCCTACACTAAGATTGAGGCCTGTATTGCATGACAGAATCAGAAAAGTACAAAGTAAAGATCCCAAAATGGTGAAACTTATAGAGAAGTTGAAAATGAAACCTGGTTCTGAATTTGAACTGAGAAATGAGACACTATGGCAGAAGCAAAGGCTATGTGTGCCTAATGTGGATGAGTTAAGAAAGGAAATTCTGGAGGAAACACATGTAATAGCTTATGCTATACACCCTGGTACCACCAAGATGTATAATACGCTGAAGCAGCATTTCTGGTGGCCAGGGATGAAGAAGTAAGTAGCTGACTATGTAGTTAAGTGCTTGACATGTCAGTAGATTAAGGCTGAACATCAGGCCCCTGTTGGGATGCTTCATTCATTACCTATTCTAGAGTGAAAGTGGGAACGAATTACCATGGATTTTATGATGGGATTGCCAAATACCCCAAGGAAGCATGACGCCATATGGGTCGTGGTGGACCGATTGACTCAGTTGGCACATTTCTTACTAATGAGAGAGAGTAGCTCACTAGATCAGTTGGCTTGGAGGTATGTAGATGAGATAGTTAGACTGCATTGAGTTCTGATGATCATTGTATCAGACAGGGATTCCAGATTTACTTCAAGATTTTGGAAGAGTCTACAGTTTGCTATGGGTACAAAGTTGAACTTTAGTACTGCATTCCATCCTCAAACAGATGGACAGAGTGAGAGGACGATCAAAACTATTGAGGATATGCTTAGAGCATGTGTATTGGAGTTTCATGGAGCATGGGATCAGTATATAGCTCTAATTAAGTTTGCATATAATAACCACTTTAATAGTAGTATCGGAATAGCAGCATATGAGGCATTGTATGGCAAAAAATGTCGATCACCTCTATATTAGGATAAAGAGGGCTTGAGAACAATAGAAGGCCAGAAACTGGTACAAGATACTGTGGATAACATGAAAGTGATTCAAAGTAGAATAAAGGCATCTCAAGCTAGATAAAAGAGCTATGTGGATCAGCACTAGAGGCATATCAATATAGTATAGGAGACAAAGTGTTTCTGAGGGTCTCGCCTTGGCGAGGAGTGTTGAAATTTGGTAAGAAGGGTAAGTTAAGCCCTAGGTACATTGGTCCTTACAGATTAGCCTTACTAAATGAGATGTCATAGACACATAATGTATTCCATGTGAGTATGCTTAGGAGATATCGGTCAGATTCGATGCATGTGTTACCAGCTCAGGAGATCGAAATATCTAGTAATCTGAGTTATGTTGAGGAGCAGATCAAGATAGTGGGATATCAAAACGAGATAGTTGAGAAACTGAGTAATTCCATTGGTGAAAGTCCTTTAGAAGAATCACTCGAGTGAGGAAGTGACTTAAGAAACGGAGGAGCACATGAAGAGACAATATCTCCACCTGTTCGAACAATTAGGTAAGAATTTTAAGGACAAAATTTCTTAAGGAGGGGAGAGTTGTAATATCCCGTTATCCCATGTTAAGAGTTAGGACCTTAGAATACGATAAATAAGAGATTAATGAGAAGTTAGAAAGTGCATTTCATGTTCATGCATAATATAACGTATACACACATGTGAATATCAATGTTTGCACATTAAAATGATTGTATATGCATTCATTGACATTTTTTGGGCATAATTGATTTATAAATGTAATTTTTTATATGAATTGTCGATAATAAGTATTGAAAATTGAATTGGAGTCTATAGGTATTGATTTAGAAATTTTGGTGAAATTTAAAAAATTCTTGAATTTTTGGGTAAATTTTGAACTAGGAAAAATGCCAAGTGGTAAGACAATTGATAAGTGGAAGTAGAATTAAGAGTCAAATGATAGTGGAAATTTTTAGAAATGACATTTGGAGTTAATGACTTATGTCATTGAAATTTGAAGACAATTGGAGTAGAAATTAGAGTTGATTGGACTAGCTAAATGAGAGAACCTAGTTTGAACCTATAGGGATATGACATGTGAAAAGTGACAAGTGTCACTTGCCAAGCCATGTCTTAATCCCACGACCTTTAACTTATTCAAAGACCATTTAATTGTTTTGTTATCTTGCTTTTCTTTTTCTTCTTCGTGACTTTGCTCTTCTTCTCTTCCTTCAAAAATTTTTCTCACCAATCTCCATTTCACGTTGAACCTAGCCTTCCATCTTTCACTTGATACTCTCATTTTGCTCCCTCTTTCATTTTTTAATTAAAGATCCAATCTTCAACCTTTTAAGGATAATGTACGTGTGGAGAGCTAGGGTTCAAAGAGATCTTGAAGAGTCTAATGATTTTTTGGGATTAATCAAGTAAGTTATGCTTTAATCTTAATGGATTTTGTTAAATGGAACTTCTATGATGAGAAATGTGATGATTGATCATGAGTTTTTACATATGTGTTTTAACGTGGGTATAGTGTATTAATAAGGGGATCATACTCTAAATTGTAGTGAGTTAATGTTATTCACGAATTGTTTGTTAAATAAAGCATTTATGATGATATAATTAAGAGATGAATGAGTATGAACAAGGAAGTTTGAAGTATCATAATTTGTGTATGGATGAAGAGATAAATAGAGTTATGTCTTACTTTGTGTTAAGATGAATGATAATTCATAATTTAAAAGTCAAAAGAAAAGGCTAGTGTATTGTCTTGAAATGAGAAGAAGTAGGATGATAGTTTGGATATCAGGTTGTGTTGAAAATGAAGTTAAATGTGTGATGGAATATGTTTGTTAGAGTACTTTCACTTAGCACGCATATATATTTTGGCCATATCTTGATCTGTAGATATTTAAATCGGATGGATTTTGATTTAGAGTAAACTAGAAACATATGACTACATTTTTTATGAAGGAATCAAATTTGAAATATGTCCTTAATATTTTGGCTTGAAGTTGAGCATTGTGTTTTGTCGAGGTATAAGAAGAGTCTGTGGTGTTTTGATTATAACGTGCATGATACTAAACTGAAATACATGAATTTGGTGTCATTAGAAAGCTAAGACATAAAGGAACATTTGATTAAAAGAAGGTGTGGCCTAAAAACCTCATTTTCTAGGTCATAATGATCCTAAAAAGGGGACCTAAAAATATGTAATGGGAAAAAACTAGAAAACTGCAGGATAAGTGGGAAAATTGTTTCTGTCACGATCGTGGCACGAGATGACACGATCGTGGGCAGTGATTTTTCATGGAAATGTTTTGATTATGCAATGGTTGAACTAATTAAGGATGAGGTATATATCTGTGATCCTTTTGGACTTAATTAGAGCTTAAAGAAACATAATTTTAATATTGGAAAGGTTATTTAAATGTTTGATAAGTCTTGATTGATTTTGATGTTATACTTTAAGGGAAAGGTTGTTTGATGACCATGTATCTAAATGTGAAATGTCTAGAGTGTTAAATAATGGCATGTCATAATGAATGAGTTGATTGATGCATTATGAATGAGATATAGTATGGGAAGAGATAAGATCTTATGAATGATGAAATTAAGTTGAAAATAATAAGTCAAATGAGTTAAATTTTATGGAGTTAATTTAATCAATATGGTAGTTGAATTAGTATAAAATGAGGTCATATTATAAGAGGTGAATTCGGGAAAATTTGGTGTGAAATGGATGTGAAGAGATGTGTTGAATTCGTGCAGAAAAGAAGGAAGAAAGGGCAGGGCTTGATTGTAACCTTTATCCTACGATCGTGGCCTGACATAATATGTTTCTATCACGATCGTGGCTCTTCCCTATGATCATGACCTGGCCAGAAAGAGTTTCTGTCACGATCGTGGCAGGAGCGCCACGATCATGGCTAGCTCCAAAGATTTCTATCACGATCGTGGCAGGAGTGCCATGATCGTGGCTAGCTCCAAAGGTTTCTGTCACGATCGTGGCAGGGACACCACGATCATGGCCAGGTCTATAAAGAAAAAAAGTTGACTTTTGAGTACAATATGAACCAATTAACGCTATGGTGTTCCAATATGAGATATTTAGGCTTAAATGAGTTCTTGAATGAACCTAGTTGATGTTGAATGAGGTGATTGAAGTGGACAAAGAGTTTTAGAGATTAAAGGATGATTAAAAGGTGTTGTTAATTGATTATAAGATGTGTATTAAGGAAAATATACTCGGGAAGCATATTCATATCAATGCTTAATCATGAGCACACACACACACACACACATATGATATGATATGATATGAATATGCAAAATAGTAATGGTAAATATATATGTTTGCATATTATAGAAGAGTATCTTAAGCGATTGCTTCCAGACGTTGCTAGGACTTCAAGGCATTAAGCTAACCAGAGCAAACTGTTAGTAAACTAAGATGGTCTCACCTTGTTTGTTTGTTTCAATTTTGAATTGATTTGGTATATGATGTTGTGAACTGATTTTTGGACATAAAATGTATGAGGTGTTTGATGTATGACATAAATATCCGAGGTGTTTGATGTATGAATAATATATTAGAAGTATTCCTTGAATGTGAATATGATTGACTACATCTATTCTCAACTTATATGTTGAATGCCGGACTAAGTCCGATGACCAATGTGAATGAGAAAGTAAATGCAAATGCAATGGATTCAATATGATATTTGAAAATGTGATATGCATTCATTCCATGAATGCATGAAATATAAAGGAAGTTGTGATTGGAGTCGCTAGTAAAAAAGAGCTTAAAGCTCAGGCATCTGTGTTAAGAGCCTATGGCCCAATTTATATGATAGAGCCTGGTATCCACAATGGATAAAGGATAGTATGATAAAGTACGGTATCTACAACGGATACGAGATAGTGAAAAAGGCACTCGGTCACAACAACATAATAAGTAAATTTGAGTCTCATAAACATTTCATATACATATGATACTAATAAATTGAGCAATTGCAATGTTTAAGAACTTGTATTGTATGAATGCTTATAGATGAATATGTCTTACATGATTATAATGAAATGATGAAATGCATGGATTTTTGAAATGGGACAACTATGTACAAAGTTTTGTGTGATATTATATGATAAAAATTGAGATGATGTGAATTATATGATGACATAAATTGTTTGTCGCATGACAAGAGTGAACCATCAAGGATGGTTACTCAATTGAGTTCGCAAAACTCAACCAAATTGCATCGTTGACATTTTCAAGTTCGAGAGAGCAACGACTTAGCTCCTAAAAACTACTTAGAAGAGTTTTTTATACAAGTTTTGGATAGAAGATATGGCTCAAAGGTCGTTAGCTAGGCTGAAGGACTTAGAAAATTTTTTGATATATAATTCCTCATGTATGTAGCATGTTTTAGGTTGTTGATACTGTACATGTATGGATGACTTGTAAAGCTACAATGTACATATTGTTTATGAAATGAAATTAGGAATTTGGAGTTTAAATTATTATGATATTTATGGTCTTAATTTATGATGCCTCGAGTATGGTGAAAGTGATGTAGTTGGCGCACCGCTTCTGTTAAGATGTGGCCGAATGTCCGAAAGATGTACGGGCAGGTGTCGGATAGGAGTGGGGTGCCATATAACATCTCTTAAAGAGGATCCATTTACATCTAACTGGAAGTACTTGTATCATTCGAATGTCAATCATAAGGCCATAATTAGTGATAGCCTTAGCATGGAGGACGTAGGCCTCAGGTTAGCAAGGTTCTGAAATTGTAAATGAGTAGGACGCTTTGGCTCAATAATTATTCCCGAATAAAAGTAATCAATTCTCTTAACACTTTAGTTTGGTGTTTAGCTTGGCTTTAAAAAACTATTTAATTTCTTTCTTTCCATAAAATATATACTACCCTCTCAATTATTATTTTAAAGGGGATAGCACCCCCTTTATATGCAAACTAATCCCTGTGTTTAGAAAACACAAGTTTTAGTTTTGTTTAGAATTTTCCTTATGAAAGCATATATAAGGAGTATACCTTTAGTTGTTAGCCATATTGTAAAGGCAACTTTAAGTTTAAAATCAACGAACCATATAAATTTGGACTAAGATACCCTAGGGGATTAGTTAATAAACATTTTTCATAAGGAATTGGAGTAGTTTCCATCTTTGTTCAAGCTTTATAAAACTTTATGCCATCTCTTTGGAAAAATTTTAGTATTTAGAATCATATTGATCATAGGGCTTTTTTTAATTGTTTCAAACAAGTTGAGATTTTTTTGTTAAAACTTCACTAATAGTTGCATCTTTAGGAATTATGTTGTGTAACATATTATGTTTAAGGATATTCCTTGATATTAACTTCAAGTTAGTTATCAAACTAGAATTTTTTATCTGCTCCATCCCTAGTTTTTTATTTAATCACCCCTAAATAGTTCCCTGTCCTTGAGGATTTGTAATAAAGACTATCGAACTATGGTTCTTAGGGTGAAGGACCAAAAGTGAGCTTTATGTATATAGTATTCATGCACCCACCTAACCCATAGAGCTTGTTTGTCTTAAGACATCCTCCAGTGCCTTTTGATTAGTAGAATTCTATTGGTTAATCTTATATGTGCGATATGTAAGCCTTCTTCTTTCTTAGGTAAAGGATAGCTCCTTCTATTTAACCTTGGCTAGAGCCCACTTATTAGAGTCTCCTAGCTATAGGAAATTTCTCATCATCCTTTCAATAGTTTTGATAATTAAAATTTGAATTGAAAGATAGGCTAACTAGTATATATGTAGACTACCAATCATTGAGTTTAATAATTGAATAAGCTAACTAGTATATATATAGAATACCAATCATTGAGTTTAACAGTTGAACATAACAAGCTTGGACAGGCTTCTATTGAATCATTTAGAGACTCTTTTTTAAAATTTTTACAAGAGAGGTTGATAGTCGAAGTATGATGGCTTCTTGGTAATAATTATTACCCCTAAATAACTCGTTACATTCATTTCAACCCAATTATAACACCAGGTTCCTAGGTATTATAAGGAGTGAAATAGGATCAATTTGTTCTTATCTTTATTAATCTTCAATTCTGAATTTGAAGAGATTCATTGCAGTCAATAGGGAGCACAAAGAGTTGGCATCTACCTAGGAAAAACATGAGGATGTCATCAATAAAAAGTATACTGGTAATTTCATTTCCTTACATTTGGTATGATGTTTGAATGTGGAATTATTGCTAGAATTTAGCTTTATAAGCCTTATAAGTACTTCCATTCCCAAAAAGAACAGATATGGAGACATAGGTCTCTTTGCCACAAACCTTTAGCTACTTTGAATAACTTTGTAAGTTGCCTTTTGATCAAAATACTAAAAGATACGGATGTCATACATTCCTCCACCCATCCCATGATAACTTCAAGAAATCCAAAAACCCTTATAGTGTTAATAAGAAGTTCCAATCTATATATTTTAATGCCTCTTTCATATCAACCTTTATAGTAAAATTCGTGAGAGATTGTTTCTTTAGGTAGCCTTTGAGTAATTCTTATGCCATCAATATGTTATCCGTTGTTTGACTAAACATGAAATACTCGTGATTTCCTTGAACGAGTTAGGGGAAATGATCTTTAAAATTCAATAATTTAGTTTATAATTTTCCTTTACCTTTGTATCGCCCTAAATAAAAGATTTGGTAGTGTAGTATAAGGCAATATAAGAGGAATGATGAGTTATGCATAAATATTAGACCTATATTATTTTGAGAAGATTATATTTTCAAAAAGCTAAGAAGATCATATTTTTAAAAAGGTAACTCTTGGTATATATTATACATTGTATGAGGGAGGAGATTATGGCCTCTCCTTATTAAAAACATGAACATCAACATGATATTATCTTCCTCATTTTTACTATTGATAAAGCTCAATAGGAAGGCGTGGAGTCACCAAAACTTCGAGAGGTTTTGCTTTGAATAAGGCAATACTTAAGCCTGCAGTCATGTCTATTGGTTCATCTGATGGTTTGTGGAAGTTAAATGCCTGAAGTAACCTTGCAAGTGCCAATGGCATCTCTTGCATTGCTAGGTTGATTCCAGGACAAGACCGTCTTCCTGAGAGAAATGGAAGAAACTCAAAATGCTGACCATAAACATTAACATCTGCTTTTGTTGTCAGAAATCTTTCGGGCATGAACTCCTTCGGATTTGACCAGAACTTTGGGTCTGTTTGCACCTTTAATAAGTTAGGAAATAGGCGAGTGCCTTTTGGGATAAAATGCCCACCAAGGTAACAATCTTCCATAGATTCATGCGGCATTCCCACTGGAGCAGGTGGGTACAATCGTAAGGTTTCTTTGATAATGGCTTGCATGTACAACAAATTCTCAGTGTCAAATTCGTTCACTAATCGATCTCTACCAATTTTTTGGTCAAGCTCTTCCTGGACACGCTCCAATATATGTTTATTGTTTAACAAGTTGCTGAAGATCCATGTCAGAACCATAGATGAGGTGTCTGAGCCCGCAACGATTAAAGTCTAACAACATGATTTAAATTATGTTATATTGGCTTCCATTGGATCAAAATTAATAAAAAGAAATTTATTATATAATAATAAAATAATTTGAAGACTTAAAAGAGTTTAATATCCACAATTGAGATTATGTTTAATTAATTTATTAAATAATTTCGAAATATGAAATAAAATTATAACAAAATATTATAATATACTATTTTTTTAGTTTGAGATAAATTATTAACTTTATCATAATAAAACAAAAATATAATTAGTAAAATAACTAGAGACTTAAAAAGATGGCGTCCCTTTAATAGTTTTAAAGGTCCAAATTATGTTCAATTTATTAAAATAATTCTTAATATGCATTGAAGTTATTATAAAATAATTAAATGCTTAATATTATAAGATACTATACAAAATTACAGGAAAGTTAAAAAAAATATTCACAACTTGTTACTTCTATTCAACTAAGGTTATAACTAATGTTTTGTAATGAGAAAATTGTAATCATTTAATTTTTTCATTAATCATGTAATTTTTTCATGAATAATATATTTAAATATTCAAATGTTTTGATTCAAATTTAAATTCAATAATGAATTAAATTGATTAAATTTAACTTTCTTTTCTCAATTATTTTTAGTTCAATTTTATGTTGACTATTAGTTTGATTTTAAAGCATTTATAAAATTAAGGTACACTCTATCCAACCAATGAAATATAACGTACCGTTATTGTTGCCTTCATAATGGTATCTTTTTTATGGCCATAGGTGACGTCATCATCAATGGTAGAAAGCATGACATCGATGATATCTTTCTCCGAATCACTGCTCTTCGACTTGTGTTCTTCAATCCATTTTTCTACGATTGCGTCCAATTTCTGAGCGATCTGCTTCATGCGTTTTATCGCTCCTCCAAAATCAAACCAGCCTAAGAAAGGGATGAGATCACCAGGAAGTGGTTTGCCTACTTCTACCAAGAATTCCCTGATAGTTTTACCCACATGTATGTCGTGATTATCTTGGTTGCTGACATTTCTGTCGACGTTCCTCTTGAAGAATCTCTGCCTTGATATCATTAAAGTGATGATATTGAAGGCTAATTCGTCAAGCCACTCACTCAGAAAAATCTTAACCGGACGATGCTCGTTCCTCTTACTGATCAAAAACATGTCGTTAATCAAGTGGTTAACCTCGGACACCTGATAATGCCTCAGTGATTTGATCCTGTTGATGGACAGAAGCTCCATCACCGCCAGCTTACGTAACTCTCGCCAATACATTCCATATGGTGCGAAACCGAATCCCGATGAATTGTAACCGAGGTACTTGGCTTGAGATGTTTTTGGGCGTGAAGCGAAACTTCTGTCACATGTAGTGAACAACTCCTTAAGTAACTCGTAACTGCTTACTACTACTGTTGGGTGTACTCCCAACCTGATCGAGAAGATGGGACCATATTTATCCGCCATGGACGAAAAGTATTCAGATAGGTTTTTGTTTCCAGAAAGTTGATGAAGATGACCTATAATTGGTAAGCCACCTGAGACTTCTGGTACAAGATTGCGCCTTTCGTTTTTTCCATGATTATACTTGTTCGACCACCATAGAGTACACAAGAGCATGAATACCAGAGCCCCAAAAATTTGTAATAGATGTGATGATGAAGAGTAATCCATGAGATGGAAAAAAAAGTAGAGAAGTGTTGTTATGAGTTGAGGAGTTCATGAGGGGCACTGAAGATCCTGGTACCACTTTTATACTGAAACTACCAGGTAACAGTAAGTACAAGGGCCAATGGTGCAAGCTGATCCTCAATATTCCATAAAACAAGAAAGTCATGCTTTGTCAGTCTTTGAGTCAGATTTTTGGTGCGGTTGGGCACTGACGTCGTTGGCGTTCACATTTTTAAAAACATTAGATTAGCTGAATTCTCAACCGATGTGGGCGGAACAGAGAGGCGAACTACTCTCAAAGACTGATAATTTTGCATTTATTTCTCAAGTACTTGTTAGAAAATATGAACCAAAACCTCTTGTCCAATCGGAGTGAATATTTCTGTTGAAAGTCGTAACTTGGCCAACCATCTTTCTTCCTTGCAGCTCCTACGGACAGGGGTGTTGGGACATAAAATGCTGACCTGAAGCTGCCCCTATTTTGGAGCAGCGTGTGATAATTGGTCTATAACTAGTGTGCTAAAAGTCAGAATGGCCTGATCTTTGGTTTTTCGAAACTAGAGGCACAAATGGACAAATTTCTAGAAGATCACAAAACTCAATTTTGACTTTTTCTTTACGGATATTATGGAACAACTAGACTTTGTCATGTGACTTATTTATGGACTGATAGTTTGCCTATTTTTGTACCACTTTATGGTTTAGCTTAAATTGTACTGTTTTGAGTTTGTTTTCATTTCTAATTTTTACCAAATCTTATCCAACCTTTTATGAATATGTATGAAACTTTTCAAACACCTAGAAATAAATGAAATAGGATTTACCATGTGTGAATTGGGTAATTGAACATTGGAATTCAATATTGAGCATAATGCATACCAAAAAAAACTTACATTTACATAAATGATTTGCATGCATATTTATTACGTATAAATTTATAGTATAATTATACAAGTGTGATTTTGACACCATTTTAATGGTAATAAGTTATGACTTGCATGTATGAATACAGATACAAATTTTATGACTTGAAATGTATATCATATGACCTATCAATATATTCATTGTGAAATTGGCAAATGGTTAAAGGAAATGTTACATTGCCTACTCTATTGTCTTGGTGGTGGATAGATGGGCATGCCTATAAGGTTACAGTGCAGCTGCTACAGTTTGACACCACCAGTGTCCATAGTTTGATACCTTCAGGTATCCACAGTTTGATACCTTCGGGTATCCACAGTTTGATATCTTCGGATATCCATAACACCCGCTATACATACCCACAAAAACCGTGCATGCTTAACCCAAAAAGGAAACTTAAAAGTCATAAATAATAAATACAATATGACAACATGAATAATTGGTATTGATTACATTTGTATTGGTTGTAATGATGAATTGTATTGATGTGCAATTATATTGATAATTTGTATCAATAAGCATTGAATATCAATATTTGGCTTATAAAAGTGCATTTTTGGCATATTGATAATATGTTGAAGCATATTTGCATTATGTACTCTGTTTAAGTATGCCATTATTGTTTACATGAGCATTGAATATCAATGTTTAGTTCATGAATGTGAACTTATGGTATATGAGTTGTGATATTTCTAAATGTGTGTGCTTGGCAGATGATTGCTATGAGTGGTTATCCAAACTAAGTGTTTTTCCTACTAAACTTTCAAGCTTAGCAAGAGTGCTAATCTATGTAGGTCCAAGTCATAGGAGTGAGGTACAGGGAAAATCTGTAAGGACGAAGGCCAACAGGTAAAAGAAAAAATACTTTGGAATGCGCTTTTAGTTACAGATAATTGCACATGTAATGAAGAAAGGAAATTGTATGTTTTCTTTTGGATTACCATGTAAATGTAAAGATGTATAACTATTGTTAAATGATAATGTTAACCATTGGGGAGTTTTGTAATGTGTATATGTATAGCATTAAATATAATTGTATACCTTGAATGCTTATATAGGAATTTGGTTGCTATGTGTGTGGACGGTTGTAGGTTCCATATAAGGGGTGTTACATTGGTGAACTTGAGCAATCATTCATCTGGGCGAGAAGAGAGCAGAGGCAAAAGGCGAAAGCCAACACTTAAGGGATTGAGTTTGGTAGGATACCCACCACCAACTTCTGCTTCTGAGAAGTCTTCATTTTATTTGCTCATCTTTATTTCATCTTTTGCTGATAATGTTAAACTCATTTATGTTCTGTCTATTAACTTAGTTTCTCTGTTATTAGTATGTTGCTTGTTAGTCCATCTTTAGTTTATTCGTTCTGTTCATCATTTTTACATTTTTGGGTTGACGGTGACATGCAATTGAAGTGTATGAAGATAATGAATGATGTTTATACTATTATGGGCCGATCTCTTTTTCTTGAGTAATGTAGCTATTTTAGTCAACTATGCATGATTGAGGGATTGTCTTGTTGTCTTATGTTTGCTACAATTTCTGAGCCGAATGGATGTAATAGTATTACCAAACTTTGCATCATTTTAGTATTAAACAAAGCACTGAGAGGAGAAGTTTAATATGGAGCTAAAAACTATAGACGCTTAGGATAAGAATTAAAAATATATTAACTTAAGTGGTAATTAGTAGTCGGGTTTCCATAATTAATTCAGATAATAACTTGTCAATTGCTTGCTAAAGTGATTTTGATTGTTTCGTCGATTGTTTTGTCTATTTATACATACATTTTTGTTGTGTTATTTCATTGAGTTGTTTTAGAAATTTTCTTATTAATTCACTGTTATTTTTATTTTATTTATGCGAGGAAGGAGGTCCCTATATTCTAATTAATTATATTGTTTGTTAAAAAAGATTTTACATCAAATTTTAATATATTATAATTAATTGTATTTTATATTGTTTTGTAAAAAAGAAAAATAAAATTTTTTAAATTTTTATATCAAAATTTAGTATATTCTAATTAATTGTTTTTAATTTTAACATAATCTAATTAATGATATTGTTTTGCTAGAAAAATGTTAAATTTTTATGTCAATTTTGATATATTATAATTAATTATATTATTTTATTGAAAAATGAACAAAACAAATAATCATTGTCACGCTCATGACAGTGTGACAATTTTCTCACACGTGTGAGAGACACTGATACGCCTATGACACTTATTCGGGATATGAAGTATTACCCAAAATTTAAATATCAAAATATTATTCATGCAATGATAATATATAACCAACCGGTGATTTTAATTTCCAAATATGAGAGACACTGTTATACCTGTGACACTTATTCGGGATATGAAGTATTACCCAAAATTCAAATATCAAAATAGTGTACGGCTAACCGTTGTTTTTCATTTCCAAACTCATTAATATCTTCCAAACCCATGAGCCATGCAGGCCATTGGTAAAATTAGGAAGATTGAAATTCTAACCATAATTGCCACTAAGATAATAATCTTCAACGACTCCAGTGAAATTACCAATAAACCAATTGGATATATTAACTGTCGGGTTTCTTTGAGTCGCTTGGATTAACAACAGTCAGTGTCAGTTTCGTTCGCTAATTGATCACGGCCAATCTTTTGATCAAGCACTTCCTATACATGTTATAGTACATGTTTATCTTTCAACAAATTGATTGTCCGATCCATCAAGATGAAGTGCAAGGTTTAGAAAATATCTATATGATGATTGATTAAGAAAATCATCAGCCTTCATTATTAGTTTTGTATTTCAAAGTTGTGCTATGTTTTTACACAATGTTAGTTATAGAGATAGAATTTACGAAATTTTAGTTAGAAATGATAAGGTAGTTAAGAAGTTTGTCACGCCAATATTCTTGGTATTATGTATAAACTGCAGGATTGATATTTTTACTCACTTCATCAATGAAAATTTTCTATCTCTCTATTATTACTAATTTTGATCATAGTATTCTCTCCTAATAATTTGGAGATTAGGAGTTTTTAAATTTAAAGTGTATGATATGATCAACATTTTATTTAAAAAATATGTTAGTTGATTGTATTGCTACATATTGAATCCAATCCTAAACGAAAAACCTACCAAATTTATTTTAATACTAAACATGTTATTTAAATTTGTAAATAAACACTTAATGTACATCATAATTTAATTTTTCTGTTAAAAATTATATTAAATTTTAGAAAAGGTTAGGAATAAATTTGATTAAAACCCTAGTCGAAATTGAAATCAAAAGATTTTAGACAAGAAAATTGAGATGTCTCATGTCCCGTGCAAAAGTTACGCTGCGTATGATTACTATGGTCCATATACTGAGACGAAATGAAACAAAAATTTGAAGACAGAACATAACAAAATTACCCTACGTTTGGTTGCTGTCCCTGTGAGTGGAGACAGAAGACAGGGATAGAAAAATTCTGTCCCCGACCTGTTTGCTTGCTGTCCCCACCAATTTTTGTCCCGACTCCGGAGACAGAGACATAAAATTTTTGTTCCTTCCAAAACCAGAGGACAAGAAAACGGAGACGGAGAC
>JANZXP010000008.1:32449805-32461184 GCA_027576715.1 Erythroxylum flavicans
CTTACATTGTTGGGTCAAGATAAGATGAGTATGCTTATATGATTAGATGCATGTATGTTTGATTGTGTGGCTCATCGCCAATGGTTATAAATATATTAGCCACTAAGCTGTGTAGCTCAACCCAATATTTTTCCCACTCGTCAAGTACAGATCGAGAAGATCAGTGAATCCTTGCAAGGCATTTGGACAAATTCCAAGATAGTTAGCTTTTGTACTAAGTTAGTAGCTATACTTTTGGATAGCTTTATAAGCACATTTAACATTAAGCATCCAATGTATTTTTGTATCTCTTGTTATGACTTTGATATAATGTGAATTCGTAATTAAAGCTTTGTATGAATTTCATTTTGATTTGGAAATGAATGAAGAAGTTCTTTGCATATGTTTGTTTTGATCTTTTGGTTGAGTTGTAAACAGTTTTGTGGGAAGATTGTAGGTGTATGTGTATTAAGTTATGTTTGATGTTTAGTGATAGATGTTAGAAGTTTGGGTTCTAGGTTGTGAAATAGAGGGTTTCGTTATGGCAAAGCTAGAAGTTGGCCTCGGCAAACCTTTCTCGAAGGGTATTTTCTTTGTGATCTTAGTAACTTTGCCGCGGTGAAGTCAGATCATCGCCACAGCGTATCTTTCCCGAAAGGTTTTTGAGTGGTTTAGAAACTTCACCGAGGCGAAGCCAGATGTTGGCCGCGGCAAACTTCCATAGTTTTGCTGCTGCGAAACATTGAGTTTTCTGTGGCAAATTTCTCCCGAAGGGTCCCTGGAGATATCTGTATGGTTTTACCGTGGCGAACCCCCCACCACTGTCACTTTGAAATCTCTTTTAAATCCAATGCTATCCACCTGTCTTTCATACAACCCTCACGGGATCGCCATAAATCGAGACCCAGACCTAACAATATAAAGATTTCTCATATGATTTGAGAACAAGATAAGATCATTAGTAAAAAAAAAATATCGAGTTGTATAGTTCCAATTTATTCCACTTGAAATAAAACTTGAAATTATTCCCCTAACTAGTGGAAGGTAGCCTTAAAAGCCTTATGAGTAACTCCATAATAAAATTTAGGTGATATAAAAAAAATAAAAAATCAAGAAGAAATAAAAAAGAGAAAAGAGAGATAGAAAAGAAATGAAAGGACGAGAAGATGATTAGAAAACAAGAAGAGGAGAGAAGTAAAAAAAAAGGGTGTTAATTTTGTTAAATAAGAGGAAAGAATTGAATGTTTTATGGTTTATTGTTTTGTATTATTTTAATTCCCAATTTGTGTTGTGGTTTTAAATTACAATTTTTCTTTTTCCTACTATTGACCTGGCCCTATTACAACATAAATAAAGACCTTCAAATTGATGTTTGTGTTTGATATGAGTGGTAGAGATCAAATTGGTAAACAAGCTTATGGTAGATGCTTTGCACAAAATGAACGATGAGTGAACACATATCCCACCTTTGAATGCTTGAGAGGATAAAGAGTGGAGTGAGAATCTATCACAATTATTGATGGTTTTTTTAATTGAATTGTTTCCTGATTTTGGATAAATATGCAAAAAATAGCTTGTTGATAGAGTATTATGAGATTCAAATTCTTAGGTTTTGTTTATTGAAATGATCGTTGATATCTTTGAATATTATTTGGGAAAATTGTCGTTTCCATTGTTTGTTTTTCTAGTCTAGTGTTCTTTATTTTGCTTCAGAACAAATATAGTTTAAGTGTGGGGGAATTGTTATGTCTATTTTCTATTATTTTTAATTGCCTTCATATATTGATTTTGGTTACAAATTCTTATAAGTTAATCTAAATAAGAGATAAATTGAATGAAAATGGTATGAAAACTGTACGCATGTCGATCAAATTAATTTGTGAATTTTGCATGAAAAATTAATGTTCACGTCACTTTTTAGGATAAGAAAGAAAAATATATAACAAATTAGTTATCATCACCTACACGATGGTGACTAAAGAGTCACCACCTTTAATAAGGTGGTGACAATTGGTCACTACCTACCATAAGGTGGTAACTAATTAGTCACCACTTGCACGGTGGTGACTCCTTTGTCACCACCGTGCATAAGGTGGTGATCTTTAGTCACCACTGTCCAAGCTTATGCATAGAGGTGACCAACCCTCATGGGGTGATAAACATAGTCAACCCCGTGCAAATTTTCATTCACTACGGTTGTTTTATTACATGGCAACTATAGTTTGAGGGCATGAAACCCTAGACCTAGGAACATACTACAAATAAAAGGAGAGGGAGGCAGTGAAGGGGATAACTTTTCATTCACTCTTCACTCTTTATACAAAGAGACATTCGAGAGATAGAGAGAGAAGTGTGGAGGCAGAGAAGAAATAGAGCATTGGCTGAGAGAAGAAAGGAGAGAAATCAGAGAGTCAGGTAAGAAGAGAGAAATACAACAAAGAGGTGGAAGCTTGGGACAGAGGTACAGAACAAGAGTTGAAGCTGAATCTCAGTGAACTTGAGCAATCATTCATCTAGGCTAGAAGAAAACATAAGCAGAAGGTAAGAGCCAACACCTAAGAGTTTGAGTTTGGCAGGATACCCACCACCAACTTCTGCGTCCGAGAAGTCTCAATTTTGTTTTCTAATCTTTATTTCATCTTTTGCTAATAATGTTGAAGTCATTTATCTTCTTTCTGTTAACTTACTTTCTCTATTATTGTTCTATTTCTTGTTAGTCCATCTTCAGTTTATTCGTTATGTTCATCACTTTTACATTTTTCAGTTGACAATAACATGTAATTGAAGTGTATGGAGACAATGAATCGTGTTTATACTATTATGGGCTGATCTTTTTTTCTTGAGAATTAATGTAGCTAGTTTAGTCAAATATGCATAATTGAGGGATTTTCTTATTATCTTATGTTTGCTGTAGTTTCTAAGTTGAATGGATGTAATAGCATGACCAAACTTTTCATCATTTTAGTATTAAATGAAGAATCAAGAGGAGAAGTTTTATATGAAACTAGAAACTATAGACGCTTAGGATAAGAATTAGAAATATATTAACTTAAGTGGTAATTAGTAGTCAGGTTTTCATAATTAATTCAGATAATAACTTTTCAAATGAAAAAGCAAGATTTAGTCTATTATTTGAGTTGATCTTAGAATCCGACTGTTGATTTTAGTAAGACAATTAACCAATCATCTCCCTTTAATCATGCATAGGAGATTAAATTGGTGAAAATAATTCTCAAGAGTTTTCCACTTTGATTTCTACTCGTTTTTGCTTCTGAACGATTTAGTTTAGTTTTCAGACTATTTTGTGACTTTCTTTAAAAGCCTTCACACAACAAATCAATATGGAAAGTTTAGGATTGCTTTTATTTTTGTTTTTGTTCAAAATTAATTTAAGTGAACCAATTTAACCTCTGTGGGAGATGATCCTGGGTAATTGCCATAACTAACTCGTATACTTGTGAGAAGGATGGCCTAGATAATTTTTAGAATCTTTTGGGCACAGCATCTATATATGAGTTTTTGTTTAACAAAGCTCCTTAATTTTATTATTTGCATAAGGGTTTAATAGAAGGAGCTATTTTGATATATGAACTAGATGTTAGTCCCTTTTAAATAGTATTTATACACCCATTTGATCCATATTTATTGTTATCCACTAAGCTCACCATAATATCTTGATCATCATTATTTTGGTAGCTATTCGAATGGGAATAATTCTTGATCCTCCTTCCTTTTTACGAGTTGTAAGTTCCTTCCATTTTACTTTAGCAAAATCATGGTTCTTATGCTCTCTAAAATAGGGAAAGTTTCTCATAAGTTACTTAATGGATTTAATGATTCCAATCGATAACATTAGGTTGGAAGACCTGTATATATGCAAGTTGCTTAGAACAAAATCAATGATTTGGACTTTTCTAGCTAATTAAAGACTTTTGTTGAACTAAGTTGATAGCCTCTTTTGTATTCTATTGATTATTAGAATAAAATCATTATACATAGATTTCCATTTGGAGATTGAGATCCTAAGATAAGTGAAAGGTGACCTCTTAATATTTAGGCTAATGATGAAGGACAACCAAGTTGCAAGTTGAGAGGGACTTGAAGAGATAAGCAAGTCAGTTTTCTCTTTGTTAATGAAAGACCTGAGATTTCCTTAAAAGAGTTTAAGGTGACCATTAAAGTATATAAGGATTTATCATCTGATTTAAGAACAAGATAAGATCATTAGTAAAAAAATTAAGTTGTATAGTTACAATTTATTGCACTTAAAATAAAACTTGAAATTTTTCCCCTAACCAGTGGAAGTTAGCCTTAAAAGCCTTGTGAGCACCAAAAGTGAAGAGATAGGGTGATAAGGGATCAGCTTGTTTGATTCAACTAGCTCCTTTAATAAGATGAGAGGTTGTTGTCAAGAACATTATATGAGATAGTTGAGATGCAGTGACCTATCCATTAAGAAGCAGCTTAGGAATGCAGTTATTTCATTAGTTTGTTAGTAGCTTGGTTATGACTTTATAGTGAGTGTTATAATGGGTAATTGATCTAAAATCCTTAAAGGATGTGGGGTTACTTATATGGGGGATAAGGAAAAGGAGGGTGTTAACTTCTTTAAGCATCATGCCTATATTAAGGAATTCAAGCATAACCTCTATTACTAGAGTTCTGACTTATCCTTAAGCTTTCTTAAAGAAGAAAAAGTTACCATCTGGGCCTAGTACCTTGTTGGGATGCATGGAGAATGAAATTTGCCTCACCTTATTTACTATCAACGGTCTGGTTAGATGATCAATTTCTTAAGGACTGATTTACTCTTTAACTATAGATTGTAAAAGTTGGATAAAAGAAGCATACGAAGTTGGAGTTCCAAGAGAACGTAAGAAAAACATACAAGCTTGTTAGGGAATTTTGGCTTAAGTTTCAATTTTTCTTCCTCTAGAATCAATTATATAATTGATTATATAGATATTCCTTCTATTGAGGACTAAGTTATGGAGAGAGGGTTAAGATAATGTTGCAATTGTTTATGCTATTTGAGTGAAGGTGGAAATTAAACTAAGAATTGAGCTAATTAATCTAATTGATTTCTCATCATAATTTGCTTGATTTTATTGCATTCATTTTGTTAGCTTAGATGAGTTTAATTCGTAAAACCCTTATCACTAGTATAAATCATTATTAGTATCTAGAATAAGGAAATTATTTTTGGTGCATTTAGCATTCATTAGCTTTTTATTCTTTATTCTATAAGTTTATCATGAAAACTTTTATTTCACTATGCATTCCTTTTAAAAAGTGAAAAAAAATTACTACATATTTTTTCTTATTCAATGGGTAAAGATTGAGCATTAGAATTATATAAGAAATTTGTACTTGGTTGAATAAGAATTAATCCCTCTCTTAAACATAACTAAAAAAAAAGAAATTATACAAAAAAAAATAACATAGACCATAACTTTTTATATATATTTCTCAACCAAGTTAAAAATTATGGTTCAATTGCACTAAATTTCTTTTAAAATAATAAGCAGGATTTTCTAGCTTAACAATTTCTCGCGAATAAAGGTAATCAATTCTCTTAACATAATATACTAACTTCGAGTCAGTTATCCAGCTAGAATTTTTTATCTACTTCATCCTTAGTTTTATATTTAACCACCCTCTAATTAGTTCCCTGTCTTTGAGGATTTGTAATAAATACTATAAAACTATGGTTCTTAGGATGAATGACCAAAAGAGAGCTTTATGTATATGGTATTCATACACACACCTAACCCCTAAAGCTTGTTTGTCTTAAGACATCCTTGGGAACCTTTTGATTAGCTAAACTCTATTGGTTAATCTTATATGTACGATATGTAAGTTTTCTTCTTTCTTTGGTAAAGGAGAGCTCCTTTTATTTACCTTTGGCTAAAGCCTGATTATTAAAATCTTCTGATTATAGGAAATTTCTCATCAACCTTTCAATAGTTTTGATAATGAAAATTGGAGCTAAAAGATAAGCTAACTAGTATATACATAGATTACCAATCAGTGAGTTTATTAGCTAAAATCAACCAATTTGGACAAGCTTCTATTGCACCAATCAAAGAATAAGAAGAACCAACCAATTTGGACAAGCTTCTATTGCACCAATCAAAGAATAAGAAGAACCAATCAAACAATCAATTTTGAATTTTTTCTAAGAGAGGCAGATAATCGGAGTATGAAGGCTTCCTAGTTATAATTAGGATCCCCAAATAATTCAATGGAGGATTCATGCATTTTAGCCCAATTATAGCAATAAACTAGGTTCCTAGGTATTATGAGGAGTGAGATAGGATCAATTTTTTCTTATCTTTATTAATCCTTAGTTCTCAAAGATGTTTGAAGAGATTCAATGCAGTCAATAGGGAGCAAAAAGAGTTGGCATATACCTAGGAAAATTAGAGGTTGTAATCAACAAAAATTATACTGATAATTTCATTTTCTTACATTTGGTATGATGTTTGAATGTGGGATTATTGCTAAAATTTAGTTTTAAAAGCCTTATAAGTACTTCCATTCCAAAATGAATAGATATGGAGACATAGAGTCTCTTTGCCACAAATCTTTAGCAACCTTGAATAACTTTATAAGTTCCCTATTGATCTAGACACTAAAAGATACTGAGGTTATACATTTCTCCGCCAATCCCATGAAAGCTTCAAGAAATCTAAAACTCCTTATAGTGTTAATAAGAAGTTCTAATCTATAGATTTTAATGCCTTTCATATCAACCTTTATAGTAAAATTTATAAGAGCTTGTTTCTTTAAGTAGCCTCTGAGTAATTCTTATGCTATCTTTGTTTATCTATCATTAGAGAATTCCTCTTTAGAGCTATCAATGATATTAGGAAGCATACTATTCAATCTATTTGCAATCAATTAGATATAGCTTTATAGAGGATATTACAATATGAAATAAGCCTGATTTCCTTGAAGGAGTTAAGGGAAATGATCTCTAAACTCCAATAATTTAGTCTATAATTTTCCTTTGCCTTTTTGTCACCCTATATAAAAAATTTGTTAGTGTAGTATAAGGCAATATAAGAGCAATGATGAGTTATGCATGAATATTAGACCTATATTATTTTGAGAAGATGATATTTTTTAAAAGCTAACTCTTGGCTTATATTATACTTTGTAAGAGGAAGGGCCTCTCTTTATTAAAAACATAAACATGAACATGTTATTAGCTTACTCATTTTTTAATATTGATAAAGCTTAGAAGGAAGGCGCGGAGTCACCAGAACTTCGAGAGGTTTTTCTTTGAATAGGACAATACCTAAGCCCGCAGTCATGTCAATTGGTTCATCTGAAGGTCCATGGAAGTTAAATGCCTGAAGTAACCTTGCAAGTGCCAATGACATCTCTTGCATTGCTAGGTTGAGTCCAGGACAAGACCGTCCTCCTGAACCAAATGGAAGAAGCTCAAAATGTTGACCATAAACATCAACATCTGCTTTTGCTGTCAGAAATCTTTCAGGCATGAACTCCTTCGGATTTGACCAGAAATTTGGGTCTGTTTGCACCTTCCATAAGTTAGCAATCAGACGAGTCCCTTTTGGGATAAAATGCCCACCAAGGTAACAATCTTCTATAGACTTGTGCGGAAATCCCAATGGACCAGGTGGGTACAATCGAAAGGTTTCTTTGATAATGGCTTGGATGTACAACAAATTATCAGCCTCGATTTCGTTCACTAATTGATCTCTACCAATTTTTTGGTCAAGCTCTTCCTAGGCACGCTCCAATACATGTTTATTGTTTAACAAGTTGCTGAAGATCCATGTCAGACTCATGGATGAGGTGTCTGAACCAGCAATCATAAAAGTCTAACATCATGATTTATATTAAGACGTGTTATAATTAGTTTCCATTGTATCAAAATTAATAAAAAAGAAAATTACTATATGATTAATAAAATAATTTAAGACTTAAAAGAGTTTAATATCCAAAATTCAAATTATGTTTAATTTATTAAATAATTTCGAAATATGCAATAAAATTATATCAAAATATTATAATATACTATTTTTTAGTTTGAGATAAATTATTATTTGTATCAAAACTAAAAAAATATGTAATTAATAAAACAACTGGATACTTAAAGTGATTGACATCTGTTTAATAGTTTTAAAGATCCAAATTATAAATTATGTTCAATTTATTAACATAGTTCTTAAATATACATTGAAGTTATTATAAATACTGAAATGCTTAATATTATGCGACACTATATTTATTAGTTAAAGACAAAATTACAGGAAAGTTAAAAAAATATTCACAACTTGTTACTTTATTCAACTCAGCTTATAACTAATGTTTTGTAGCAAGAAAATTGTATATGTACTTTTTTCATGAATAATATATCTATGAAATTTTATCTTTAAAATTTAGAACAAAATTGCCCTTTTAAATATTCAAAGTGTTTTGACTCGGATTTAAATTCAACAATAAATTAAATTGATTAAATTTAACTTTATTTTCTCTATTATTTTTGGTTCAATTTTGTGTTGAGTATTAGTTTGATTTTAAAGTATTTATAAAATTAAGGTAAAATATAACGTACCAATATAGTTGCCTTGATAATGGTATCTTTTTTATGGCCATAGTTGGTATCTGCCTCCACGGAAGAGAGCATGAGATCGATGATATCTTTCTCCGAATCACTACTTTTCGACTTGTGTTCTTCAATCCATTTTTCTGTGATTGCTTCCAATTTCTCAGAGATCTGCTTCATGCGTTTTATCTCTCCTCCAAAATCAAACCAGCCTAAGAAAGGGATGAGATCACCAGGAGCTGCTCTGCCTAAAACTTCCATGAATTCTCTGATAATTTTACCCACATGTTTATCGTGATTATCTTGGTTGCTGACATTTCCGTCGACGTTCCTCTTGAAGAATCTCTGCCTTGATATCATTAAAGTCATGACATTGAAAGTTAATTCTTGAAGCCAGTCACTCAGCACGATCTTAACTGGACGATGCTCGTTCCTCTCGCTCAACATGAACATGTCGTTAATCAAGTGGTTAACCTCGGAAACCTGATAATGCCTCAGTGATTTGAGCCTGTTGATGGAGAGAAGCTCCATCACCGCCAGCTTACGTAACTCTCGCCAATATTTTCCATATGGTGCGAAAGCGAATACCGCTGAATTGTAACCGAGGTATTTGCCTTGAGATGTATTTGGGCGTGAAGCGAAACTTCTGTCACATGTAGTGAACAGCTCCTTAAGTAACTCGTAACTGCTTACCGCTACTGTTGGGTGTACTCCCATCCTGATCGAGAAGATGGGACCATATTTATCCGCCATTGACGACAAGGATTCAGATAGGTTTTTGGTTCCAGCAAGTCGATGAAGATGACCTATAATTGGTAAGCCACCTGGGACTTCTGGTACAAGATTGCGCCTTTCGGTTTTTCCATGATTGTACGTTTTGTACCACCATAGAGTACACAAGAGCACGAATACCAGAGCCCCAAAAATTTGTAATAGATGTGATGATGAAGAGTAATCCATGAGATGGAAAAAAAGGAGAGAAGTGTTGTTATGAGTTGAGTACATGGAAGGCACCGAAGATCCTGGTACCACTTATATACTGAAACTACCAGGTAACAGTATGTACAAGGGATTCAGATCTTCTATTCCGCCAATGCTGTACCTACTCTGTGCCGCGATCAATACGTCGACGTTTGATAAAAAAATGGGACAAGACTCATATTCTGACTCCTTAATATTAAAAATGCTGAAACCACACAGCCGAGCCGATACACCCACCCCAATTGTTTGTTTTTATTTGTCACAGGCGTGACTATGAAGAGTCACGCCTGCGACTTTTCTTCTTCTGAATTAAGATGTGAATTTTTTGTTATGGAAAATTTTTCATGTTGGGTATTATTTTTACCTCTCCTATAAATTTTATTTATTTAATATAATTATTATCTTTTATTTATTTATTTTATTATTAATTAATTGTTTATACTACTGTGATTTTAATTATAAATTAAATTAAAGTTGTCATTTAATTATTACATAAATAAAAAATATAATAATTTTTTAATTATTACATGAAAAATATATATCTGTTTTTATTTTTTAAGTATTATTATTATATTTAGTAGTATTATTATTAAATTCCTTATTTTCATTATTATGATTTTATTCCTTATCATTATTTAATTATTTAAATACATTTCTTTCTATTAAAATTATAAAATTACTTATTATGCTAAATTTTCTTCTTATTAATGTTAAATTTATAACTCCTAATTATTTAATTAATGTTATTATTATGATTAGTTTTGTACTTCAATATATTACTTATTAAAAATAAATGTATTATTTTTATGAAAAATGTTTATTATAATTCATAACATTATTAAATGCCTTATTATTATGAAATGTATTTATTTATTTATTTATTATTATTATTATTTAATTTATTATTATTATTATTAATTAATTAAATTTATTTCCATTATTATAATAAATGTTTAATATTTTTATTAATAATAAGAAATTTTATTTTATTTAAAATTTTGCTAAGTATTTATTATATTTATTATGATTATTATTAAATTGCTAATTATTATTAGTATTAGTATTATTATTATTATTATTATTATTACTACGGTTATTATAATAATAACAATTATAAAAAGTTAGATATAATTAATATGTATATATGGAAAAAGTCACATGTGTGACTTTGGCGTGACTTTTCAAAGTCACACCTGTGACTTTTCCCATATATATATATATATATTAGTTAAAAATATTGGCCACAGTCTCCGTACAAATTTTATGGTGACTACGTGTCACCATTGGAAATTTATTGAAATAATAATAATATATATTTTGGAAACATTGTAACAAAATAAAATAAATTATAACATTTAAATTTAATTAAATATTAGGCAAGGAAAATTCGTGGTGGGATCGTAGAACAATTATAGGCATAAAATTAAACTATTCAAAAACAAATAATTTAATAAAATAATTAATACTCAATTTATTAACGGATATCAAAATAAAAGAAATAGATAATAATGATTTTTAAATAAAAATTTTTTTTAGGAAAGGTAAAAATATTACCCCACAATTTACTAAAAACTTTTCCATAGCAAAGATGTGCAAGAAATAATTTGATTTGGGTGTAAGAAGAATTTATAGCAATTTGAATTTTAAAAATGAAAGTCTTAATTCAAAAAGGCAAGAGTCACGGGTGTGACTGAGGGTCGGTATAATTAAGCAAGTCGCGATAGTACCGTGGAACGATCGTGACTTTGAAAAAAATTTTGCAAGTCGCGATCGTTATATGTGAAGATCGCGACTTTGAGCAAAATTTTTGCCCATCGCGATCGCGCCTCGTCAGGATT
>JANZXP010000008.1:32461284-32474184 GCA_027576715.1 Erythroxylum flavicans
AAGAGTTTGGTTTTAAAAATCTTGTGGTTTATAATTACTGCTTTATTATTCAAATTGATATGATGCCATGTGGAGTAACTGTAGGGATTGCACGTAACGCTCCCTCATCATAGTATATGTATCGGAATGACCTACGGGCGTCCCGGTGCGTACCCTACGGTAAGGGGGTGTTACATGGTCCAATAGAATTGTAACACCTAGTCTAATAGAATTGTAATACATGGTCTAATGGGATTGTAACACATGGCCCAATTGGATTGTGACATATGGTCCAATAAGATTGAAACATGTGTCTAAGACTAGTAAATTCATGAAAAGGCATATGGAGAGGGGAGATAGATGACACTTTGATGGCTTAACTTCATATTTTCTCCTCTCCATTTCAACTTCTTCATCTCATCATTTTTCATTTGTTCATTCAAGCAAAACCAAAGAGGAAGGGAAGGACAATCACTAGAAGAACTACTTTGCCAATTTTAAGGTTTGGGACTTCACTTAGTTAATTTCTATATTTGTATGTTTAAATATGTAAAAAGATTCATTTGGACGTAGAATGGTTTCTGGGATGATTCTTTTATGTTATTTTGGTTTTATCTTGCATAGAATTGGTTGATTATGGCAAGAGAGTATTGCATTGTTTAGTCATAAATCAACCTACAGACCTCTAAATTTGGTGATTTTAGTTGCATATGAAAAGTAAGACAAAAATAGAAATCTTTAGAAAAGACTCTGACTTAATTCTGGCTTTATGACATTGAAAATAGGGACAGAAAATGGTGACCTGAAGCTACCCCTGTTTTGGAGCAGCGTGTAATAATTGGTCTATAGCTTATGTGTTAGAAGTCTGAATGGCCTGATCTTTAGTGTTTTTAAACCAGAGGTATAGATGGACAAATTTCTAGAAGATCACAAAACCCAGTTCTGACTTTTTCTATACGAATATTATAGAACAGGTAGACTCCATCATGTTATTTGTTTATGGACTGATAGTTTGCCTATTTTTATACCACCTTAGGGTTTAGCTTAAATTGCACTGTTTTGAGTTTGTTTTCATTTTTGATTTTTACCGAATCTTCTCCAACCATTTTTTAATGTGCATAAATCTTTTCAAACACTAGAAATAAATGAAATAGGACTTACCATATGTGAATTGGGTAATTGAAAGCATAATGCATTCAAAGCAAACTTACATGTACATAAATGATTTGTGTGCATATTTATTACTCATAAATGTATAATATGATTATACAAGTGTGATTTTGACACCCTTATTATGGTGATAAGTTGTGACTTGCATGTATGAACTCTGATACAAATTTTATGACTTAAAATGTATATCATATGACTTGTCAATTTATGAATTGTGAAATTAACAAATGGTTAAAGGAAATGTTACAGTGTCTACTTTATTATCTTGGTGGTGGATAGATGGGCATGCTTATAAGGTTACAGTGCAGATGCTATAGTTTGATACTGCCGATGTCCACAATTTGATACCTTCGGGTATCTATAGTTTGATACCTTCGGGTATCTGTAGTTTGATATCTTCAGATATCCACAACATCTGTTATCCACACCCATAAAAAATGTGCAGGCTTAACCCAAAAAGAAAACTTAAAAGTCTTAAATAAGAAATAAAACATGACAACATGAATAATTATTATTAATGGCATTTGTGTTGGTTGTAATGATGAATTGTAATAATGTGCAATTATATTGATAATTTGTATCAATGAGCATTGAATATCAATATTTGGCTTATAAATGTGCATTTTTGGTATTTTGATAATATGTTGAAGCATATTTGCATTATGTACTCTACTTTCATTCACTTCTTGATGACCTCCACCACCTTACTTTCCTATTTTTCAGTCAATTGGTTGGAGATTATTATTGGTAAGGTTTTACCTTTACCAAGAAAGGTATACCTGAGGTGTACGAGTAAAGGCTTAAGTTCTAATATCGGAGGCTTCTATGAGGATGGTGGAGTGGGTGCTTCGGTCCGAACTAATTTGTCTTGATGCATTGGAATATCTACCCCCTCTATCTCATCATCTTATGTGGATCCAGGATTCTGGTGTTTATTGTCATCCTCTGCTTCCAAAGATTTCACTTCTGCAATGCAACTCTCAATTTGTTCTTGCAGTTGGTGATCCAATATTTCGACCTTCATGCATGCACTACTCGTTATCGAATTCTTTAAGGCCTTATTCATATTGAATTCAACCTGATTTTCTTTTATTTGAAGTGTCAATTTACCTTCACGAACATCAATTATGGCGTTCCCCGTATTCATAAAATGTCAACCCAAGATTATTGGGCAGTTCTTATCTTCTTAAAAATCCAGAACCATAAAATCTACTGGAATAATGAACTTGTCCACTCGTATCAGTATTTCTTCCACTATTCCCAATAGCCTTTTAATAGACTGGTCTGCCAATTGAATTAGCATCAAGGTAGGCTTGACCTCTGCCAATCCCAACTTACTGAATATTGACAAAGGCATAAGATTGATGCTAGCTCCCAGATCGCACAAGCATTTAGTGAATTCTAATTCACCAACCACACAAGGTATTATGAAACTTCCTGGATCTTTCAATTTTGAAGGTATTTGACTAGTGACTATTGAACTGCAAGTGCCAGTTAGAGCTATCGTATGATTTTCCTCTCAATTATGCTTCTTAGATAATATATCCTTTAAATTTTTTGCCTATTTTGGCATATGTTTTAACGCCTCAACAAATGAGAGATTTATCTGCAGCATCCTTAGCTTGTCAACAAATTTTGTAAATTGTTCATCTAACCTCTTCTTTTGTATTCATTGAGGAAAAGGTACCTTGGGCTGATATGGTGGAGGTGTAACATATGGAGGGTATTTGCTCATGTCCACTTCTTTCTCCTTTTCTTGATTCTTCTCTACTAGCTGGGTAGGCTCCTCTCTTGTCCTTATGGGCAGTTCAATTTCCTTCCCACTTCGAAGTGTGATAGCCTTTAGTTCTTTTGATTTTTTTTCCAAAGGTGCTAGGAAAATTTCCAAACTTCTGCATCGAAAAGGTGTTTGTTAGTTGACTAACTCGGGCTTCTAAATTATGAATGGAAGATGCATGTCTCTTAGTCACTTGCTCAAATTTATCTTCCAGTTTCTTGTGTGCATCATCTAAAATATCAAGATTATCTAGAATTTTGTTCAATTTAGCTTCCATGGAGCTTATCTTATCCTGCTGAAAGCTCGATTGCCTTTGAAGCCTGAACTGCCCTCCATTATTGCTATTCGACGAGGAGAAGTTATGGTGATTCTTTACCTAGGGTTGTATGTATTGGAGTAGGGATTATTATCCCCTCCACATCCGAATTGGGCCCCCATATAATTAACATGCTTTGGGTTATCGTCTCTCATCAGATAGCAGTCCACCGTATCATAATCCAATTAGCCATATAGCTCATACTTCAATTACACAGCCTTTACTGTACTTGAGGATGACGCCTTCATATTACTGAGTTGTCGGGTCAAGTTGTCAATCTTAGCTTGCATTTTCATCATCTAATCGACAGTGACAACTCCTTTATGCTCCCTAAAGTTAGTAGATTGTCTACTACATTCACTTGCCCATAGCAACTATTGCTGGCCATCTCCTCTATTAACTCTTTTGGTTCATTGACCATCTTTCTCATTAACGATCCTCCCAACGCTGCATCAATGGTGCCTCTAGTATGTGGGTTCATTCCGTTGTAGAATGTCTGCAGCAGGAATTCCTTCGGTAAGTTATAGTGTGGGCATCTCCTCTCCAGATCTTTAAAATGCTCCTACGCTTCATAAATAGACTCCCTGTCACCTAGTTGGAAATTTGTAATTTCCTTAATAATTTTGGTGGTCTTTGTTAATGGAAAGTATTTATCTAAAAAGGCACACACTAATTATACGAAGAACATGGCAGATTAAGATGATTGAACTAATTAAAACTTTTCTTAAGGAATAAGGAATGAGCAAATACTCAAATAAAAGTGACTCAAAAGTATTTTTAACTAAATAGTCAAAATATTTGTCGACAAGATTTAATGCAACTTTTATTTAACTCTTTTAGAAATAATAATGTTTTCTTTGAACTTAACTTGAAATGTTATAAATGGTATAAAGGAGATTATTTTAATTTATATTAAATTTTAGAAAAGAATAGGAATAAAACGATTATAAATTTAGTTAAACCCAACTCAAAATCCAAATCTTAAAGTCATAAAAGATTTGAAACAAGAAAATTGAGATGTCCCATAAAAAAGTTATAGTAGATGAAAGTAAAGATAGGAATTTTAAGAGAAGAAAATTAAAATGTGTCGTGTTAAAGTTATAAAAAGTTGACAATAGCTCTTATATCTTTATCTCACAAGTCACGCGATGTTTGTAGTTTGTTCTTATTTGTATTAATATTTTGTAATGATCTAATGACACACAAGAACTTAAGAATTTACTAAGGCAATTTTACAAATACTAATTGATGATAAAGGAAACTAATTTTCAATATAATACAATTGATGGTTATTTGGGTTAGTTAAAGTTAATCATAATATTACAACAAAATATACAAGAAAATAAGAGAAGCGGTAAACTTACGTTGTTGGACACTGTTGAGACGGTGTTAAATTTTTTCAAAATAGAGATAAGTTGAATTCTCATCCGAGGACGAAAAAGAGAGGCGAAATGTTCTAAAAGATTGATGATTTTACATGAATTTCTCAAATAGTTGTTAGCAAATATGAACCACAACTATGTTTGATGCTTCAAAGTTTAGGGACTCTTATTCAAGACTTGTGACCATTCAAACTTGTTGATTATGCTCATTAATAGTTTCATAACCTCGATAAGGACAATTATTTATATACTTATCTAGATAGTTTAGGAAGGAATGGTATATGTAAAAACAACGAAAAGAAAGATTATGTAAAATAAAAAATTGATCTTATTCGGCCTAAAAATATTAGTAAAGAATTATTTAAATTCTTCTAGTAAAATTTGGAAGACTGAAAGTCTAACTATAATTGCCACCAAGATAATAATCTTCAATTGTCTCATGTAAAATTACCAATAAACCAATAGGATATAATTGTAGAGTTTCTTCAATAGTGACTTAAATGGACAACAAATTATTAGTGTCAGTTTCATTCACCAATTGTTCATTGCCAATTTTTTAATCAAGCTCTTCCTATACAAGCTATAGTACATATTTATTTTTGAACAAATTGATTGTCCATCAAGATGAAGTGTAAGGTTTAGAAAATATCAATATGTTGAAATTCACGTAGAAAATTCTTATCACATTGGTTAAGAAAGTCAACAATCTTCACCATTAGTTTTGTATTTCAATGTTAGTTACAGATACAGAATTTAAGAAATTTTAACTAGAAATGATAAATTAGTTAAAAAGTTTGTCACTCCAAAATTATTGGTATTATGTATAATCTGCAGGATTGACACTTTTACTCACTTCATTAATCAATATTTTCTATCTCTTCACTATTACTAATTTTGATCATAAAATTCTCTCCTAATAATTTAGAGATAAGGAGTTTTTAAGTTTAAAGTGTATGATATAATCAACATTTTATTTAAAATATATGTTAGTTTATTCTATTGGTACATATTGAATCCATTCCTAAATTTAAAAATTATATTAAATTTAGAAAAGATTAGGAATAAAATGATTATAAATTTTATTATATCCTTACTCAAAATTGAAATCTTATAGTCATAAAAGATTTTAGCCAAGAAAATTGAGATGCTCGTGCAAAAGATATAATAGATGAAGATAAAGACAAGAAAATTAAAAGGTCTCATATTATATTGACTTTTTAGGGCCATTAAGTTAAATCAAGGAATCCAATGACATCCTATTTGGTCGTCATTTGAATATCTAACTATCAAGATAGGGTTTAGGGAAATTTGAATTTAACTACTATATTAAACTCGTAATACATATTACTTGCCCAATTATATGGAGTCCTCTAAATTAGTAACAGAGAATGTTTAAAATATCAACATGTCCAAATATTGGTTTTGATAGATTTAAGTTTTATATGTTAAGAAAATAAATAGCTTAATAGTAATCCCCCTAATGCCATAAATCCAAGCAATGCAATCAAAGCATTCATAGGTGAGCAGATTTATATCATGACATTATCAACTGCTCTTATCTTTCAAACGGTCCATAGCAAATATTAACAGCAACTTCTTGCCAATCAAAGGGGATGTTTTTGTTGAATTTACCAAAACGCAGGCCAAGGGCGGAAAAATATGGTTTTTGGGGACCACTCTTCATCGTCTTACAGAGCGCACCTTTTAATTAATAGACTATCTAAGAACTATCGTCAAGCAACTGGTGTTATTAGAACTTGTGAGCTACTTTCAATTATACAATGCTTCGAAGATGAATCATAGCATCTTTGACATCCAAGTAGTATCAGTGAAGAACATGGAAATTAAGATGATTGACCTAATTAAAGCGTTTCTTCAGGAATTTAAGGAATAACCAAAAACTCAAAATAAAATTACAATTGTTAAAATCTCAATTAAAATTTTTAACTAAATAGTCAAAATATGCCTCTATAAATAATAATAGTTGTAAATCTTTGCCCACAAGATTTAATGCAACTTTTATTTAACACTTTTGGAAATAATAATGATTTCTTTAAACTAAACTTGAAATGTTATAAATGGTATAACATATCACTATCTTATTTTAACTCTATAAAAGAGATTAATTTAAATTATATTAAAGTTTAGATTTGTAATACTAAACATGTTATTTAAATTTGTAAATAAACACTTAATATACATTATAATTTAATTTTTATATTAAAAATTATATTAGATTTTAGAAAAGAATAGGAATAAAATGATTATAAATTTGATTAAACCCAACTCAAAATCCAAATGTAATGATCTAAATTTTGTGTTAAATTACTCATAATGGACCAATAATGAGAAAAGCCTATAAAAGTATAAATTGAGCTTAAGAAAGTTTAAGTTCATTTCTCTCTTAAACTCTTTTCCTTATAGGTTATTATTCACTTCCAACTTCTGAAACTCATATCTTCACCATCTGACCATCATTTTTGAGGACCTAGGGCTCTACGAAAGCTCTACTAAATCTATAAATGCATTCCATAAAAAAGGACACAGATTTGGAGGAATCACGATTGGAAATTTCAGTTTGTTTAGATAGGTCATTGATCTTTTATTTCTAGTCATTTATGGTCAAAAATAATGCCACCATCGTGTTTAATGACCTTTAAGAAGTAGTAGAGGAGGGAAACTCGATACCAATTGACCCATTTTACCGATGAACAAAAATAGGTCACCTATATGCTTTAATTCTTTAATTCTTGCAAACTAAGAGGAGCTTCGATATGAGACCAGTGCCATTGGATTCCTAAAGGTAAGCTCATCATTTCTATGAGGGTGGTGAAGGCCATCACCCCTCGGACGCCGGCGTGTATACCCTATGCTCCGATGACCGTGATGATTTTCTGATTAGCCAAAAATGATTAGAAATAATTTTTAAAATTCCCAAATATTATGTAGATCAATTTTCATAAATTAAACATATTAAAATTCTTTATAACTTGTGAGATAAAAATTTGGAAAAGGTTATGTTTTAATAAAAATACATGAATTTAATTAAATTGAGTTGTTGTTGATTAATATTGAGATTATCTAGATATATTGAGTATAAATGAGGGCTTATGGTTTAGAAATTGGTGTATTTGAATTATAATGGGATTTATTATAAATATTTGCAATGTAAATATAGGCTCAATTAGGCCAGGGCATGTAGTTTGAAAGCCCAAATGGAGCTGTGGTTACTAGTGGTTACAGAAGTGTCTTTTCATTATAGGAATGACCCTTCTTTTTGAAGGTGGATGTCCGTTTTACAAGGAAAACTCTGTTGAATTTTCAGTAGACTACTTGTAAAACATGACATCGTCATTTATAAATAGAAAATAGAGTTCCTTAATATTAAGTCATGGTGTTATTCTCGAGGTATCTAAAATTGGTTTAGGTTTTAAATCCTAATAGCCATTCCTACTTTTCTTTCTATAGATTAATCAGGAGCAAAACCCTCAACTTCGAGACATTAGGTTTGGCGCGAAAGAGTGCATTCTACCTATGAGTTAATATTCCTGGTTATGAACATGCATTAGAATTTCATATTCAACATAGAAATCACCATCATTATCATATACACACATGAAATTCATACATATGGATTGAAATATGTACACATATTTTTGCTGTGCAATGATGTGTTTGTCTTGATATGTGATGATGTGTAAGATTGTTGTGGTATAAGTTACCTAGTAGGTGTCACTAGGCTATGTACACAGTTAGTCAATTAATTGGGGTATAGATTTAGGTTAGTATGAGATCCATTGATTGAGATATGCAGTTGGGAAGGTTTGGTTGATCTTGCTCTTAGATGCCAATTGACATATGGTACATGAGAGGTAGCGTGATTGTGGCAGTTTGGTCGAGCTTGGTCGCAGATGAAAATCATGTCGTAGTGAGGCTATGGTAGTTTAGTTGAGTGTGGCTCTCGAATGATAGTCCATTACATTGGACCAAGAGAACCCCTATGGTTATGATATGTGGGTAAGAGGTATGTTATAGGGTCAATCATCAGTCCTCCACTATTATTTGTGATTTGTGATTGTGATGATTATATGACATGATATTGAAATGGGAAATGCAAGCATGTTTAAAAACAAAATCATTATGTTATGAAATTGCATTTATGGATGTAATATATTATAAATATATACATATATATATGTATCATTTGAAATCCTTAGGACTACATAACATAACCATAATATTAATTCACTCAACAAGGTCTGACTTTCCTCAACTATTTTTCAGGATCTTCTTTTCAGATCTCTTTTAATAGGGTACTTCGTCAATCTTCTTCCTCTCAAGCGATTTGATGTATTTTTGTTGGTGATAATCAAACAGTCTTGTATATATTAGATTTCCCTTATATTAACTATCTCAATGTTGTAGCACATTGAGTATTGTTTATTGCTAGAGCTGTTTGATGTATTATTAGCATGAGTTTAATCATTTTGAAAACTCATCTTTATTATAGATATAGGGATTCGATGGTATTTTAGGCTTGTTAAGGGTCTAGTAAAGGGTCCAATAAACCTTAAGTTTATTGTTCCTTTAGCGCCGGTGATGATCCAAGGTTGGGTTGTGACACCAAATCTTAAAGTCATAAAAGATTTGAAACAAGAACATTGAGATGTCTCGTGAAAAAGTTATAGTAAATGAAAATAAAGACAAAATTTTTGAGAGAAGAAAATTTAAAATTCTTATGTTAAATTTATAAAAGTTGAAAATAGCTAATGTATCTTTATCTCATAACTCGTATGATGTTTGTAGTTAATTCTTGTTTAGATTAATAGTTTATAATGATCTAATGACATCCAGGAACTTAGGAACTTACCAAAGCAATTTTACAAATACTAACTGGTTCTAAATGGAACTAAATTTCAATATAATACAATTGGCGATTGCTTGATCTAGTTAAAATTAATCATAATATTACAAGAAAATATGCAACAAAACAAAAAAAGAGGCACTGTAAGATATTCACTTTGATTCATTATTTATTTATTCCGTGATTAATTAAAGAAAACTATTTTTGATAAGTTCATGATTGATTATTTATTTATTCCATGATTCTTAGTGTTTAATCCTTATTTCGTAACTAAGATATTCATTTAGATTCATATTTTGATTAAGGTAGTAAAAGAATGCAAAAGAAGCAAAATTAGTTTAATTTCATTGTTTTGAATAGTTTGGCTATTTTTTGGTAATATAGATTTTTTCTTCTTCATCCAAATTCTGATTGAGGAGATCCAAGATATTATGGAAAGCCTAAAAAGAGAGGTACAATTTTCATGCTTTGATTTTCCATAATCAGAAAGTATCAAGGTTGAATTCTCACTTAAAGCTACTATTGTTACAAATTTCTATATTAAGTAATTGTGCTTTATTTAGTAGTCATATTTTATTTTATTTACATACTTACTTTATTCATTTTTTATAAGATTATTTTAGGAAATTTTTTTCTTAATTTCTTAGAAAATCCTAGGTAATTTAAACCTCTTATTTTCTTATTAAGGGGTAATAAAAAACCAAAATTTCACTTTTTTCCTCTGTAGTGAATGTGTGAATTTAAGGACTATACAAAACTAGATCTATTACTTATAGTTCAAGGGGATGTTGAACCTTAAAACCCCTCATAAACATTAATTGATTATAATAATGTTATTCATTACTCTGTTACATAATTCATTATTTTATTCTAAGACTAACGTTTATGATTTTTGTTTGTTTAGTTTATTTTAGGCCTGCTATCTTATTCATAAGAAAATTTATTGCTAGAATTAGGTTTTTAATTTGTAATTATTATTGTTCATGATTTAAAAGTGATAAACTTATGGTCATGCATCATGAAGGGTAACATAGCCTTAAGTTAAATAATTCATACTTATGTAATTATTGTTTATATTAACTTCTGTTTTCTAATTCTTAATGTCATTATTGCTTTAAATCTAGAGAGTTTGTTCCAAATTTTCTAACAGTTAAATATAATTAAAGAGCTTGTTTCTGTTAGACACAATGTAGGGAAAATTTGGAATAATATAGATTTTTTAAAATAGATAAATTTTATTGGACCAAAATTTTAAGGGGATTATAGAAACCCAAAGAGCTAAAATATAACACACCATTATTATAGAGCTTATGCCTGAACATCTAGAGGATATTCAAGAATATACCCTATGAAAATGACATGTTAGAGCAATTACATTAACTTATTATGGCATTATAAAGAACATAAGTACTTCCAAAGATCAAAACTCCTCATTTCATTCACATAATGAAACTTACTTATATTGTCATTACATTTCATAATCCATGTTTGTATATATCATAAAATTTGGGAGTTTAAAGTTCTATACAACAAGTTCAACATGAAAGGAGAAGCTAAACAAAAATATTCTATCTAGACTCCGTAGGTATCAGCTGACCAGACTTTTGAGCCATTCTTATTTTCCAAAATAGACAATACTAGACTTCTAGTTTGCCTTAGAAGCTAGGTCTCCCTCGTACCTGAGATCAACGTTGCAATTTTAATGAGTTTGTGAACTCAGTGAGTGAACCATCATCGATGTGCTCACTCATATCAAAACATAAATATCTCAAGTATAAACCAAATTCACAATATACCTCATATCTCAACACCATATCATAAACTTCAAACATTTCATATACTCATTTCAGAACAATCCAACCACTTATCTCAATCATTCATATCATCAACATGCATACAAACATTTCATATCTCTATGTCAACACATTCAGAAATAGTTTGCAATCTTTCACATGATACATTTAAAGATACATATATAAATGTGAATACACATGTGACTCTATTCATTTTTATTTTGTTGTGACTGAGCGCCTATTTACTATCTTGTATCCATTGTGGACACTGAGCTCATTTCATTTACTATCCTATACCTATTGTGGATGCTGGGCTCATTAATAACTAAGTCTGTGGCTCTTTGTGCACATTTATGAGCTTTAAGCTCTTTTTCAAACTGGTCACTCCGATAACAACTCCTTTATCTGATTATACATAACAATGTGATGGAATGGATCAATTCACATAGCATGCTATCAATCACTTTCATTCAATGTGCATAGTCATTCATCTTATTCATCGGATTTAAGTCCAACATTTAACTTTTAGTTGAGTACACACTTTCCATATTCGCATACAAAGAGAAAGAACTTTCAATTCAATCTTGAATATCAAACTCCTAAGACCATCAATGTTTGACATTATCACAATTAGACCAATAACAATTCAATGACTAAAATTTAAACAGAACAAATTAATCATAGGGAGAAAACATCTAGTTAACTCATAGTACGCTCCAAACTAGCTACTTCTTTGATGATCCAGAAATGTCTGGAAGTTAGCAATCAACTTTTGCATTTATAGTCAAGCAATACATACATATTTACACATTACTAAGTTGATCAATGATAGCTGCATTTTGCATGATATTTTAGGATGTAATTTGGTTAGTATTTAGCGTTAAATTGATATAAGTGTGTGTTTATGTGTTAATTATGTTAGTTTCTATATTTATGTGTCTTTTATGGGTTAGGATAAATCTTTGAGCTTAATTGTTATATTTTTGAGGTACCTTGATGTGCATGTTAGTGTTGCAGGGTAAACGGAGAAGAACGATGAAGATTTAAAGACTTTTGGGCTAAAAGACATAGGCCACGATTGTGCACAGTGGCCACGATCGTGATAGAGAAGGAAGAGCCAGAAGCAGCCAGGCCACGATTGTTGTCCCTTGAAATATTTTTGTTGAATTAAGCATGATAGTTTAGGGAGTAAGCATGGAATTTGAATTTTTGTCTTAGCATAAATTATGAGGTCATGATAGAATTATTATTGGAGTTAATAATTTTTTTGTGTTAGTAGGATTTTATTACATTGGTTAATTAGATTAACGTAGTAAGAATGTGTAAGGGCAATTTTGGAATGCCACTTAAGGTTAAAAGGCAAGAAGCATTAAAGGAAGGGTAGGAATGACTTGTAACACTCATTAAGGGCATAGTGTGAAGAGGAAAAGTGTGTCTTGTACATTAGAAGGAACAAAAACATGAATTGAAGAAAGAAGGAGTGAAAAACGTGAAAGAAAAGAAATAAAGAGGAGAGAGAGTCGTGAGAAAAGCTAGGAAAAAGAGGAAAATTGTGGGAAACTTGGAAGGAAGAAGAAAAGAAGAGGAAATCAACTTGTTAGAGGTAAGTTTTCATCTTT
>JANZXP010000008.1:32501452-32516188 GCA_027576715.1 Erythroxylum flavicans
AACCCTAAATGCATACTCAACACTCAAATTCACACTAAATACATAACAAATTAAGCCCTAAAATATCATGCAATTGATAACTATCAACATCCTCACACTTAAACATTTGCTTGCCCTCAAGCAAACAAAACAATAACACATAACAAACACAACACACATAATGCAATAATGAGGCAATGGCTTTGATCTTCATGAAATGAATTTAATTTTGAACACAATCATTCAATTATGTCAAATCATTAACATGCAAATATATGTCTAGGGGATTTGAATTAAATATATAACTTAATCGAGACCTAAGTGCTAACTTATTTACCTTCTTCAATTGTACACACACATTAATAATTTTTCGTTCCCTCAGACTTTGTAACTATTCCTAAGTACATTTTCATGAAAATTCAAGCTTATTATAAGTCCGGTAGGTTTTTATTAAGAAACACACTATTTTCTAACCTGGACATAGTCTTTTACTCGAAGGCAAACATTTGTGATGAATGTTAATCCGGTTACTCAACTAAGTCATTTTATTAAACAACTTGGTTGAAACACAATTATAGCCTTTTTAAGTGAAGGCATACATTTGTGATGCGTGTCGATCCAGTTACTCAACTATATTACGTTTTCTACTGGCTACTAGCTCTATTCATAACCCGAAGGTCAACGGAATAGTAATTTATTAAGTAAAATTTATTATTATTATTATTACCTACCTTGTTGCTTTTAGCTATTCGTTTTCATGAAAAATACTAGTTAAAAGACCTCAAATTATAAATGAATGTGACAATCTAAAGGGTCCTAAATTTACACTAAGTCCTAATTAGGCTGCATATTTATCCAAAGGCCCCCTAATTCACTAATTTCACAGGCTAATGATCGTTCACAACCTAATAAACTATTTCCAAAATTAAATGAATTTCACACGATTTAAGCCATTGACACATTCACATACTTCACATAATGTAACCTAATAACTATCATACAATCTACAAAATCACATTCAAAAGAAAAACGCATAACCCCTCCCCACACTTGAACAACATATTGTCCTTAATGAGAGAAAGGTACATAAACACACCAGGGGGAAATAAAATTCAATATACGAAAACATAAGAATAAAATACTAAGAAAAATGAAAGAAAAGGGTTAGAATATAAAATCGTTTATGGTGATAGAGGTGGTGATGGCGATAGTGTTGAGACCAAATCTGCTTGACATCGAAGGTGTTTCCCTATCTTATAAATGATTCAAGAGAGCAAAAGAATTAGCAATCCAAACTGTTCTAAGTCATTGAAAACTTATTTAAGAATTTAAAACACACCTAACTATACAAAAATTTAAATCTAACTACATAACATGCTAATTTATGGTCATTAGCTTAACCTTCATCTTTTAAAACTCAGTCAGGATAAACTATGAGCGGCTTGCTTCCACCTTTTTTGTTCAACAAAAATTTTGTAGCCTGTGAGTAAGCTACAAACTGTAAAATGATTAAAAAGACAATTTTAATAAGGTTGAGAAAACTAACTAATTTCATCAATGTCCTTCTTATTAACAAACTGTCAATAAAATAGGGAATAACAAAACTCCTTGAATCTTCTATCGAATCCAATAGTTTGTCCTGTACGAAGGTTAATTGCCTCCTTCTTCCTTAATTGTTCTCCTTCTTCCTTAGCTTCTTATGCTTCCCGAACAAAGACGTCCATACTTTCTTCAAATTCGATGTCTCTTGTCATCTATTCTTTGTCCTCTTATTCCTTAGAAGATTTGAACACATCAATTATCTTGAATGAGCTACTAACCTTCTAATTCTTTAATTCATCGTTCATATTGAATGTCTCTTTATCATCATCAATCCAAAGGGTAGGGCTTGGCATAGACATCTATCCTAGATTTTTTGATGTTCAAACATGGTGTACTAAGATCTGACAGACAGTATGAGGGGTTTCCATCCTTTCTTTCATCCTTTTTCTTGAGTTCTTAGTCTTCTATAAGGTTAGGATTAGTTTGATCTCTTTCTAGTTCTTCTAGATCTACCCCATTCATAAGTGTGATAGCTTGACATGGCTCTATTGCATTTACTTTCATACTGCACAGACAGTTTTTCACACTTTGCTTACAAAATTCCCTAGAAAGCTGTCCTACTTGAACCTCTAGATTGTGAATAGAAGATGTACGATCTTCTGTTACTTGTTCAAGCTTCTTTTCCAATCTCTTATAGTTCTCTTCCATATCCGTGAGCTTATCCATGATTGTTTCCAGCTTGGAATCTCATGAACTGGATTAATCATCTTGAAATTTAACTAGGTCTTGATGTCCTAAATGATTTCCTACACTTTTGGACTAATAGACTTCGGGGTGGTTCTGCTATCCCGAAGTGTACGAGTTCATGTAAGGCTGATGATTTCCCTAACCATATTGAGGCCTACTGAAATTCACAAGAGTCCCTTGCTCCCTATAATATACATCTTGCATGACTTTTTTTTTCTTTTCTTAGCATTCAACTCTTCAGATGTCTCATTCTCACTCTAAGAAGTCTTGATGTGTCTCCATTTTACACCCCCAATTTTTTTAAAAAACAAAAGACCTTAAACTAAAGAACTAAACTAATCATCTCCCCCACAAAGGCACCAAAAACTTGTTTGTAAGGTTACAAGAGCTAAGTTTTACTACTTATAACCTTGGTAAATTCCTACAAGCGCACGGGTTGTTCACATAGTAGCTAAGGTATCGATCCCACAAGGAGGGCTAACTAGTTCTAGATCTAAGGTCGAAAGCACTACTAAATAATAATTAATAAACAATAACTTAAAACATATGAATTAACTAGAACAAATAAACTAAATCAATCAACAAAAATAATGATTAGCATGAAATTAAAAACAATCACGGTGACAATAAACAATTATATACAAAATTAAATGGTAATGGAATTTAGCCAATTAATGAACAATAATCACACACCTAAGTTCCACGTAATGAGTTTATCGAAAGAGAGAAAGGGAAAATTACCTATCTTTAATGACAACCTAACCAATTATGATTTATTGAATTAACAGTTCTAGAAGATCCTAAGGTCAACTACTCTTTCTCAAGTTATAGTTGAGCCCTAAACTATAAACCTTAGTTAGGTTATGGGTGGTTGTAATCTCTCAATTACTAACCTATCCAAAACCTAATTAGTTCTTAAGTTATCTAATAAACAATTAGAAACCTAATGTGATCTCTGTACACAAGATTTACTAACTTGATTTAATTCTGGATCTATTAATCTGCCTAACTGTTGTTAGCCCAAATTAATCGTTTTCTCTTGATTCACCCTCTCAGTTTATTACTGAGATATTAAGCGCAGAATAAATCATAATTAATTCAATGAACACATAAATTGATCAGATTTCATTAAGTCAAAAATAATAATCTAAAGATGAGTAAAGAATATCAACCACATCGTAGTCTATAATCAACCATCTCTATCAATTCTATAATCAAATAAAATTGAAATACATAGGAACCAAAACTACAGCGGAATGATGGGAGGCCGTAACTTTGGAAAACTTCTTAATATAGGAAGCACGTTGTGTCTGCGTCGTCTTCCTCTTTTCTCTTCCTTCATCTCTTGCTCGCTCTCTTAAGGTGTCCTTTAGGATTCGTTGGGTGGCTGCTTAAAGTTCTTCCAAGGCTCTCTCCCTTCTTTCTCTAAAGACTTCTCATGTTCTATTTATATTTTGTAGGCACTAGGTCAAAGTCGAGGTCCAAACGGTTCGAAAAATTACTCAAAACTTGATTTTTTATATTAGCTCGACGTAGGGCACGATCGTGGCCCTGCCTCCCACGATCGTGGCCTGTGCCTTAACCTTTCTGTCATAATCGTGGCCCAGTATGCACGATCATAGCCTGACTTGGAGACTTTCTGTCACGATCATACCCTAGGTACACAATCGTGGCCTGGCTACTGTTGGCTCGTCCTTCTCTGTCACGATCGTGGCCTATGGCTTTAGCCTAAAACTCCTCGAATCTTCTCCGTTCTTCACTGTTTACTCTGAAACACTAACAAACGTATCATGACACGTAAAAAATATAACATTTAAGCTCAAAGACTTAATCTAATCCATGAAAACACTAAAACATTTAAACTAGCATAATTAAACCCTAAATGCATACTTAACACTCAAATTGACACTAAATACATAATAATTTAGCCCTAAATCATCTTGCAATTGACAACTATCAGCAAACCTCCGCCCACTCTACTCGAATATGTTTGATCTATGGAAATATTATTTTCAAAGCATTGATTACCCAAGATCAACGTGGATAGAGGTGAAGTTAGGTAGTGTATATGAGATGTACATGCATCTAGAATTGATAGCCCAATGTGAGTGCACACATCAACAGTTAATAACACTAGATTTGATAGTTGCATTATAAATTAATGCAATTGGCATGATTGAAGCCTATCGATTGACCTAAGGTGGCTTATTGGGCAAACCTAAGGTCATTCTTAGGGATATTGGATATCGACTCACTAGGAGAACTTCCACACAAGTTCTCTATGATTCATATAGAGGGTTATGGATTCGTGAGAAAATAGTGTGAGTGAGACTGCATGTTATTAAAGTCTGAATTGACATGCATTTACATAAAGTCTAACGCCATTTCTCTCTTTGACATTATGTTGCAAGAATTGACACCATGATCACTAGTGTGAACCTACGCTCACTTATGGAAGCCAATAAGTTGACTGGACCCAACTTCCTAGACTTACTTAGGAACATGAGAATAGTTCTCAAGTTGGAGAAACTAGATTATGTCTTAGAAGAACCACTTCTCGATCCCCCTACTGCTGATGCTTCTAATAGTGATCAGAGGGCATACAAAAAGCATCTCCATGATAGTGAGATGGCTAGTTGTATAATTCTAGCCACTATGTCACTAGAATTACAAAAGCAGCATGAGGCTATAGATGCTCATACCGTAGTTTATCATCTAAGGGAGTTGTTTAATGATCAATCTAGGTTTGAAAGGTTTGAGACCTCAAGGTTGCTCTTCTACTCCAAGATGGATAAGGGGACATCTCTAGTGCAATATGCACTAAAGATGAATGGTTATATTAAGGGGTTGGCCCCTTTAGGTATCCTGATGGATCCTGAATTAAGTATAGACTTAATTCTGACTAGTTTGACTGATAGTTATTCATAATTTGTGCTTAATTATAGGACGAACTAGATATCCACCACGATTCCTGAATTGATCAACTTACTCAAAATAGTTGAGCCATATATCAATGATAGTAAGGTTATGATGCTGGTGGACTCTTCTGGTTTGAGGAGGAAGAACCAAAAGAAGAAGAATTCCATAAGTAAGGGAACTATGGCTAAAAAGAAAGATAAGGAGACTACCCTTAAGGAAACATGCTTCCACTATGGAAAGGATGGCCATTATAAGAGGAACTGTAGGCCTATCTAGAGTCACTTAAGCAAAAGAAGGCATCAGATACCCCATCTACTGCAGGTATGTTTGTTATTGATATTAATACTGTTTCTAATAATAACATATGGGTATTGGATATTGGTTGTGGTTCACATATATGTATTGATATGCAGGACCTTAGGAACAATAAAAAACTCAACAAGGGAGAGTCATGAGCAATGGAGCAAGAGTTGTTGCATTACCCGTAGGAACTTATGTATTGACTCTCTCTAGTGGGTTTGTAATATAATTGGATGTTTGATTTTATGTACCTGTATTGACCAAGAATATTATTTCAGTTTCTAGCCTTAATAAAGATGGTTTCCATTTAAATTTTAGTAATAATGGTTATTCTATTAGTTTGAATAGAATGCTTTATGCTATGGGTACATTATGCAATGGAATATACATATTAGATATGTCCAATACAGTTTTAAATATCAATGATAATAAAAGAGAAAAACGAGATAATGTGAAATCATCTTACTTATGGCATTATCGTATTGACCATATAAGTGAGACGTATAACTAATCTACATAAGTGTGGAAGTTTAGGGTTTTTTATTATGAATCATATGACACATATGAATCTTGCTTACTAGGTAAGATGACAAAGTTACCCTTGAAGGGAAAGAGTGAACAAACTACTGGGCTATTGAACTCATTACATTAAGATGTATGTGGTCCAATGTCCATACATGCCAAAGGTGTTTTTATATACATCATTACCTTCATCGATGTTTATTGATGATATGGGTATTTGTATATGATGAGATACAAATCTTAGGCCTTTGAAACATTCAAAGAATTCAAAAATGAAGTAGAGAAACAGCTAGGTAGAAGTATTAAAATACTTCGATCAGATCAAGGTGGTGAATACATAAACCAAGAGTATCTAAGTTATCTCAGAGATAATGGGATAATACCCCAGTGGACTCCACTTTACACGCCACAACACAATGGTATGGAAGAAAGGAGAAACTGAACCTTGTTGGATATGGCGAGGTCAATGAAAGGCTTAGTAGATCTGCCAAAATCCTTTTGGGGATTTGCACTCGAGACTACTATTTATGTGTTAAACAGAGTCCCCTAAAAGTTAGTTGATGTTACTCCATATGAGATGTGGACTAACAAGAAATCCTATCTTTCTTATATAAAAGTTTGGGGTTGTCTAGTTTATGTTAAGCTAATAGGATTGAATTATCTTATATTTTCTTATGTATTTCCCTGTGATTTCCATCCCATTTTCAAGGTAAAATGTTAATTTGTGTTCAATTTGTGTTGACTTATAGGTTGGATATCTTGATATATATTTGAGACCAAAAAGACAAGATTCTAAAGAAAATTAGAGCATAAATGCAAAGACCAGTGAATGAAGATGGACAACAGGAAAAACAAAAGCAAAACAACAGTGTAAGAAGAAGAAAACACAGCGCAGGAGGTTGGAGTAAAATGTTAGCGTTAACGATAGCTTTGCATGCGTTTAATGCATTGTTTAACGCATGGTGTTTAATGCTAACATTAAATGTATACGTTAAAGCTAGCGGTAAGCACTAGCATTTAATGGAGAAACACATAAGAGGGAAGCAAGGATTTTATGTGAACAGCAACTGGGGATTGAAGTTAATTCATCCCATCACGCTACAGTAGAGAGCAGAGAAGAGAGGGGTGTGAAGTAGATAGGGAGAGGCTGGTGCCTAAGAGACTTGCTAGCGTGAAGAGCTGAAACAGGAGAGATCTACAGCGAAAAGTGGAGGTGGAGAAGAAAAGAAGAGCTGTGTGAATAATGGGGTGGGACAAATGTTTATTTATCCCATCATGAACAGTGAGAAAAGTTTGCGCAATGAAGTAGAATTTAGGGGTTTTCGATTACGGATAGAAATAGGGGCTAAGCTCTATCTTTTTGGGAGACCCTTGGAGGAGTAACATCCCAATGCCGCTTCGGAGGCGACATCAACATCGACGGCCTGGGTTAAGCATTTTTTCATTGTTTTGTTATTTCTTTCTCATTAGAAATTGATTGTGTTATCCTATGTTAATTGACTTGGGTTTTGTGTATGGATAATTGAATTTTCATTATTGTTTGGTTATTTGTGTATGAACCCATAGGGTATTATGAAAGGATGATTTTAATAAGTTCATTAAATCGTTTGTTTGCATTCCTATTGCTAGAATTTAGATATAATCCGTAATTGTTATGTTGAATTTCATGTGTAGCGATTAATGATTCGTAATCATTAGGTATGTGGTTGTTCCCCTGATTAATTGGTTTTCCTAATTCCTAATGTAACCTAGGTTATTTGGTAGTTAGGTTTAATCAATGGTCGTATCTCGATTAAACAAAACCTAAGGGAAAAGTCAGGTTAATTATTAACCCACGATTAATAGTTGCTTTGAGAACAACAAATCGTTAAATTATGCTTAATTAGGGTGTAGGCTAAGATTGAACCAGAGAATCAGATCCCTACCGAATTCCCCAATTTTACCATTTTTTGTATATTTTCTTTAATTTGTTTTTATTAGTTATATTCATTTTATTTTCTTATTCCAAAATCCAAGCCCCATATTTTTCCCAAGCACTCATTAATTTCATTTTATAAGCTAACCAAACACTCCTTGTGGGATTGACCTAGATTCACCACTGCTACAGTTGTAGTCTAATTACTTTACTTTGACTAGCGTTACGATGCGCCGGTCAATTTTGACCTAGTTGTCGGGGAGTACGGTGTTTTAGTTTTAGTTTGTGATTTAGTTGGTATTTTATTTATATTTTTTCTCAATTGATTTCTTTTTAGTTATTTTGTGATTGTTTTGTGATCCATTCTTTATTTTGTTTTATGTTTTTTATTTATAAAAAAACAATATGGATGGAGGTAATTTCTTTTATAATTCATATTCTCAATCTTATAACAAAGTTTGGACTGATCAACCTAACTTTTGTTATGGATTAGATAATCATCAGAATTACTTCCATGATAGTTTGCAGGATGCACAACAATTCTCATACAGACCAAAAGCTTCCTATCATGACTTCGGTCCATCTCTCGAAGAGTTGATTGATATAATGAATGCTAATACTTTGCAATTGCGGCAGAATACTCTACAATTCCAGCATGATGGAGAGCAATGTCTAACGTCGAAGATTCGAATGGTCAACACGACTCAAGTATGTCTTTAAAAGAAATGATTAATATTATGGCTGCTAACAATCTTCAAATTAGATAAGATATGTAGCAGTTCTAACATAATATGCAATAATTGTTTCAACAAATTGTACAGCAAATCCAAGAGGATGCTCTACAATTCCAGCAAGATGCGTTCCCTCGATGGGGAGATATCAATCATCTAGAGCCATAAAGCGAAGAGGAGCAGTCGCATCAACCCAAGGTGTACCTGATGGACGTTTGTGTAGAAATGTTACAAAGTGATGAGGAGCTTGAGAATTTTGAGGTCAACCCTCAAGGAGTTACTAGTGTCGAAGAAGTTGAGGAGGAGCTCGAAGCTGAAAAGGACATATCATTTAGCTCAAAGGTAAGTACTGAGTTCCATTTTATTGTTGAGATTGACTCTTCACCTTTACCTAGCAGGTTGGAAGAATTAAACGAAAAAGAAAAAGACAAAGAGTCATTCAAATTATTTCAAAAGAGCAAGGACTCAGAAAAGATGAAGAATCTAAAGAAAGAGGAAGAGCTACAAAAAGTGCAATTTTTAGGAGAGTTGTAGGCAAGCAATCTGAACACCGAAGATGGCAAGTAGTATGTTGAATCTCCACACACGTTGGCAATACTCTTACGAAGACCATCCTAGTATAAGAAGGGCAATGCTAGAAAAGAGGAGTGGACATTAGAGTATGATGGCAAAACGATGAAGTTCCATTCCTCATAAGCCTCAAAGCACTACGTTGATAAGGAGTCTACTTTGAGGGAATGTGCTCCAAGCTCCTCTCGGAGTTTAAGCATGCTTCCTATTGGGCTCAAGCATCCATTTGACAATGGACGATGTGCATATGTCAAGGGTCAAGTTTATGACCTAAAATAAGCATTTGATGGGAGGCACCCCATCCGTATCATTTTTTTTATGTTTTTCTTTTTTGTACATATTTCTTGGTTGGTTCGCTTTGAGTGTTTATTTGCTTTTTGTGTGTTTTGGTTGTAGGTGGAAGATGGGTTATTTTTCTTCAAGAGGGAAGCTGCTATTTCTTTCCTTTCAGGATTAGCATGGCCTCTCGAGGGAAGTATTCTTGTTTCCATTCCCTTCATGCTTTTATTGATTTTAAGACATTGAGGACAATGTCCCATTAAGTGTGGGGGTAGGGCTAGTTTTAAAATTTTTGCACTTGAATTATGATGAATGATGAATGTTGAATCATGAAATTCTGTCATAGTAGTTGGACTGATAATTGAGTTGTATGCCTAAATTTGGATTAGGAAACATCAGAGGAAGGTGAATCATGTGGATTGATTAAAGTAGTTGGTTGCATAGACTCAGTCAATAATTTGATACTTAAGTAATTAGGTAATATATGAAATTTTGGTTGATTTTCATATAAGCACATGTGAGGTTTTGAGCTTATATGACCACATTTTCTAGGCATTCTATTTCTTTATTGTGTAAGATGCTCCCCTAGGAAGATTAATAAGTCATTTTTCCCTTCCAAACCCCTTTGAGCCTTTAACCTTGTTTGTTTCTATACTGATCAGCTTACATTGAAACCTAAAAAACCCACTAGCCTTACCCTATCACAAGTTTAATGAAGTACTAAGTAAGCATTTAATGTCTATAATTTAGGAACTTTTTTTTTGTATTATATTCTGAGAAATTTTTAGAGGTACTTCTACCTATGTTTTATTTATATATGCTACTATTTTTTCTATTACTTTTATTTTTATTTAAAAAAGAAAAAAAGAAAAAAGAAAAAGAAAAGGAATAAAACATAGTGGTATTAGTTAGTGATGAGTAGTTGTAGTCCATTGTATTCATATGTTTATCTCAGAATTTTTAGTTGATTATCCCTTTTACTTTGTACTTTGCAAATGATTGTGAGTAATCCTTTGACCTTTTTACCTTACCTTAACCCAAATCCCATTACAACCCGAGTAAAAGCCCTTTTGATCTATGATAGCATGTATTCTATATAGAGGAAAATGGGTATATTTGCAAGCCTACGGTAGTGTAGTTTCTTAGAGGGAGGTTTGAGTGAAACACCAACCCATCACATACTTAAGTGATATGAGTGAACACCAAGAGAAAAGTTCATCTTAATTTTATACTTACCTTTGATCAATGGTGTCTTCATTTGACTTTGTTTATGTGCATTGATGAAAAAATTATGATATATGTAGTCGCTTGAGGCTTGAGTTGCCGATGTCTCAAGGATTGCATATACTTGATTTTCTTTGAAAACAAATTGATAGAATATTTTGGTTATCTTTAAATTGCTTGAGGGCAAGCAATAGTTCAAGTGTGGGGATATTTTATAGGATTGAATTATCTTATATTTTCATATGTATTTCCATATGATTTCAATCCTATTTTTAAGGTAAAATGCTTAATTTACGTTCAATTTATGTTGCCTTCTAGGTTGGATATCTTGATATATATTTGAGACCAAAAAAACAAGATTCTAAAGCAAATTGGAGCACAAATGCAAAGACCAACGAATGAAGACGGAAAACAGGAAAAAGAAAAGCAAAATGACAGTGTAAGAAAAAGAAAACGTAGCGCAAGAGGTTGGAGTAAAACTAGCATTGCATGAGTTTAACATATGGTGTGTAACAATAGCGTTAAACATATGTGTTAAAGCTACCATTTAATAGAGAAACACATAAGAGGGAAGCAAGGGTCTTGCGCGAACAACAACTGGGGATAGAAGTTAATTCATCCCATCACGCTACAGTAGAGAGCTGAGAAGAGAATGGCATGAAGTAGATAAGGAGAGGTTAGCGATTAGCAGAGGCTGGCGGCTAGGAGGCTTACTAACGTGAAGAGATGCAACAGGAGAGAAGCTACAGTGAAGAGTGGAGGCAGAGAAGAAAAGAAGAGTTTCATGAATAATGGGGTAGGACAAATGTTTATTTGTCCCATCATGACCAGTGAAGAAAAGTTTGCATAGTAAAGTAGAACTTAGGGGTTTTCGGTTAAGGATTAAAAAAAGGGCTAAGCTCTATCTTTTTAGGAGATCCATAGAGGAGTAACATCCCGACACCAGTTCGGAGGCAACATCGACACCAACGGTCTGGGTTAATTATTTTTCATTGTTTTGTTATTTCTTTCTCTCATTAGAAATTGATTGTGTTATCCTATGTTAATTGATTTGAGTTTTGCATATGGATAATCAGATTTTTGTTATTGTTCGGTTATTTATGTATAAACCCATAAGGTATTATGAAAGGATGATTTTAATGCATTCATTGAATCGTTTGATTGCATACCATTGCTAGAATTTTAATATAATCCGTAATTGTTATGTTGAAATTCATGTGTAACGACTAATGATTCTTAATCACTAAGGATGACATGACCTAGGTTAAATGATGCATCGTGTGTGCTTGTTGCCTTGATTAATCAGTTTTCCTAATTCCTAATATATCCTAGGTTATTTGGTGGTTAGGTTTAGTCAACGATCGTGTCTTAATTAAGCAAAACCTAAGGGAAAACTCGGGTTAATTATTAACCCATGATTAATAGTTGTTAGGAGAGGTTTTAGAACAATAAATCGTTGAATTATGCTTAATTAGGGTGTAGGCTGAGATTAAACCAAAGAATCAGATCCCTACCGAATTCCCCAATTTTACCATTTTTTGTATATTTTCTTTAATTTGTTTTTATTAGTTAGATTCATTTTATTTTCTTATTCCAAAAATCCAAACCCCCTGTTTTCCCTAAACACTGATTAATTTCATTTCATAAGCTAATCGAACACTCCCTATGGAATTAACCTAGACTTACCACTGTTACAGTAGTAGGCTAGTTATTTTATTTTGACTAGTGTTACGACACGCTGGTCAGTTAGTGATATTTTTTGAACTTAAATGTGGTATTAGATATATGAAGGTTTGGTATAGTTTTAGTTTAGGCATGGAATTCTTCGTACTAAGTGATGGTATTCCCATTTAAAAGTGAAGGTGTGACTTATGTATTATCAATGGTGGTATTTCTTTTCTACATAAGCGTTGTATTAGATGTATGGAGTAACCGTATACTTTTAACTGAATAACAATATACTTTTAACTGAGTGATGTTATTCTCATCTTACGAAAAATGTGTCATTTATCAGTGATGGGTGGTGGTATTTTTTGAACATTTAAAGGTGAATGCGTGACTTATACATTATCAATGGTCGTATCTTTGTATATAGTCATGGTATTGGATGTATGAAGCTTTGTTATAGTTTTAATTAAGACATGTATCATAATATAAAAGTGATGGTATTCTCATTTAAAGATGAAAATATGACTTATATATTATAGGAAGTGGTATGTTTTTTTAACATAAGTATGGTATTAAACATATGAAGATATCATATAGTTTTAACTAAGACATAGAATACTTCATACTGAGTGATAATATTCCTATTTAAAGGTGAACGTGCTAAGACATAGAATACTTCATACTGAGTGATAATATTCCTATTTAAAGGTGAACGTGCTTGTTGTCGATATTTTTTTAAAAAAAAATATAAGCATGGTATTGGATATGTTAAGCTTGGTAGAGTACTAACTAAGGCATGGTTACTTAATATTAACATTATAGTATTCTTATTTTAAGGTGAACATATCACTTATTTATAATGGGTGGTGGTATATTTTGAACATAAGTGTAGTATTAGATATGTGAAGGCCTAGTATAGTTTCAACTAAGGCATGGTATTCTCCATACTGAGGCATGTTATTCCTAATTAAAGGTTAATGTTTGACTTATCTATCATCAATATTGGTACTTTATATGAAATCATAATATTGGAATTTCTCGTATAGTTTTAATTAAGGTTTGATATCTTAATATCAAAGTGATGATATTCTCATTTTAAGGTGAACGTGTGACTTATCTATTACAAGTGGTGGTATTTTTTTACATAATCATGGTATTGGATGCAAGAATGTTTAGAATAATTTTTATTGAGCCAAGGTATTCTTCCTACTTATTGATGGTATTCTCGTAGCATTTACAGTATATCAATGAAAGTTTCTAAGGTTCATATAAACCTCTTCATACAAATCAAGTAACCAAACTTAATCTTTATGTTAAAGGTAATACAAGTTAATGCTTCATCTTTATCTTATGTCATTGTAAGCTCAAAAGCTTACTATCTATCAAAGACAATGGTGCCATTGTTTAAGATTAATAACAATGAAAGTGTAAATAAATTAGATATGGTAAAAAAAGATGTCATCATTATTTTGGAATATAATTTTCTCAACTTCCAAGAACATGAAATTCTTAATTCTTTTAAATTTTTATGAAATAGTAATAGTATTAGCACAAATAATTTATCAAATTTGTACGTTTTTTTTCCTTTTTCAATATAATAACAAGAAACTTGAATAAAAACAAAGCAAGATAAAGGATGATGAGCAACAAGTAGTAGGTAGAAAAAGAAGAAACTTTTTAATATTATAATTATATCCATACCCCTTTCCATTATAATACAATTAAATTGACTTAGGTGGCAAGTGGTTGACCAAAGTTGGCCCAATATGGTTGGCTACATAGTTGTCCCTTTAACCTTATTGTGAATATCATTGTCTCTATTTTTAAAGTTTGTTTCCTTTTTTCCTTCACTTCATTTGAATGCCTCTGTTTGTTTCTTCATTTTTCTTTTTTCCTCTTCTATATTCCTCATTTGTTCCACCTATAAAATTTCCTTTCTACACAATATTGCAAGCACATTAGCCTAAGAAATTATTCTGAGAAAACCTATTAGTGGCTTATTTAAGTTTAGATAAATGGAACAATTTTACTTTAAAGTTAGGTAGATCACTAGCCTAAAACTACTAATGTGATCTTCATGTGAAGCATCAATCCCAATAATAACACCTAATAAACCAAAATCCAATTTAATGGAGCTTTTTTGCTTGAAGCTTTGGATATGTTATTAGATAAAAAGCTTCAAAGTGGTGAGGAAAACAAGTAATCACCAATGTTAGCATCCAGTGGACTATGCTAGTTAATAAATGCAATAGCATATACACATGTAAAATACAAGCATTTTGAGGAATTTTGTGGGTTTAAGTTGGTCAACTATGAACTCACCTTTAAGCCATCATCAAG
>JANZXP010000008.1:32525902-32539460 GCA_027576715.1 Erythroxylum flavicans
AAATAAAACCAAACTCTTTTGTTTTATTAATAATAAATATTTTCATTACAAAACTGTAACTAAAGAAGATAAAGTTATATGTAAATATACTTGCTTTCCTGGGCATTATATTTACATAACTCCAACAATCTCCCACTTGCCCTAAAGCAAGTTTGACATAGTCCTCATTCCCATCCCTTTTAGGTGACCCTAAAAGCTCTTTTGAGTCAATGTCTTTGTGAACGGATCAGCAAGGTTTTGCTCTGTAGGAATTTTTACCACATCCACCTCTCCACATTGTATTATCTACTTTACGAGATGATACTTTCACTAAATATGTTTGGCAGCTTTGTGGTTTCGAGGTTCTATTATCACAATAAAGTGTAATGGCTTTTTCTGCCTCTGGAACTACCTCCAAATTATTTAGGAACTTCCGGAGCCAGATTGCTTCCTTTGCAGCTTCACAAGCAGCAACATACGCAACCTCCATAGTTGAATCAGCAATACAAGATTGCTTGACACTCCACCAAACTATGGCTCCACCTCCTAAAGTAAATATAGAAACAGAAGTTGATTTCATTGAATCAACATCTGATTGGAAATCAGAATCTGTATATCCTATCGGAATAAGATTACTTCCAGAGTAAACAAGCATTAAATTTTTCATCCTCCAAAGATACTTAAGTATACACTTAACTGCAGTCCAATGTTTCATTCCCGGATTGAACTGAAATATGCTTACCAGTCCCATTGCGTAACAGATATCTGGTCTAGTGCAAAGCATTGCATACATCAAACTTTCAACTGCCAAAGCATATGGAATGTTACTCATGCATTCAACCTCCTCTTGGGCTTTAGGTGCTTGTTCCTTTGAAAGTTTGAGTCCATATCTAGTAGGAGTGAAACCCCTTTTGGAATCTTGCATGGCGAACTTATTGAGCATATTCTCAATGTAGGTTAATTGAGACAAAGCTATCTATTTGTTCTTATGATCCCTTATAAGTTTGATCCCCAGAACATAGTTAGCCTCTCCCAAATCCTTCATTGAAAACTGTTAATTCTTTTAAATTTTTATCAAGCAATAATAGTATTAGCAAAAATAATTTATCAAGTTTGTATTTTTTTTCCTTTTTCAATATAATAACAAGAAACTTGAACAAAAAAAGCAAGATAAAGGATAATGAGCAATAAGTAGTAGTAGAAGAAGAAGAAGAAACTTTGTAATATTATAATTATATCCTTACCTCTTTCCATTATAATACAATTAAATTTACTTAGGTAGCAACTAGTTGGCCAAAGTTGGCGCAATATGGTTGACTACATAGTTATCCCTTTTACCTTATTATTAATATCACTGTTTTTATTTTTAAAGTTTGTTTCCTCTTTTCCTTCACTTTATTTGAACATCTCTATTTTTTTCTTCATCTTTCTTTTTTTCCCCTATTCTATGTTCCTTATTTGTTCCATCTGTAAGAGTTCCTTTCTACACAATACTATAAACACGTTAGCCTATGAAATTATTTTGAGAAAATCCATTGGTGGCTCATTTAAGTTTAGATAAATGGAACCATTTTACTCTAAAGTTAGGCAGATCACTAGCCTAAAACTAATAATATGTTCTTCGTGTGAAACATCAATCCCAATATTAACACCCTATAAATGAAAATCCAATTTGATGGGGCTTTTTTGTTTGAAGTTTTGGATGTGTTATTGGATAAATAGCTTCAAAGTGGTAGGGTAAACAAGTAATCACCAATGTTAACATCTAGTAGACCACACTGGTTAACAACTGCAGTAACATTACATAAGTAAAATAGAAGTATTTTGAGGAATTTTGTAGGTTTAAGGTCAACTATGAATTCACCTTCAATCCATCATCATCAAGACATAGGCTACAACTAGTTATTCTAGCTATAAATACTTTTTATTAGGATTACTATAAAAATAGGTCCTTACTTATGGCCTTTATTAAAGATCAAGAGATAACTAAGAAATCTAGTCATGATATAAAAATATATGTAGGGAGGCTCCAACTATGTTCTCTGAGGCTTATAAGATGCATTCATAAGCTAATATAGAGGTCTTGGATGGATACTATACAAGGGAAAATGAGGACACTTCATAAAGAAGATTTTGCCTTTATTATTATGGCCATTAATATCTTTGAGTTTCTTCTTAACCTTGTTTTGTAATAATTTTTTCTTTTCTACTGATAAGCATACTAATGAATTTTTAAGCAATTTATAAGCTTAACATTAAGCCCCTTATAAGATATCAATCATCCAATTTTTATTCTAGATTTTTCTCTACTTTTTAATTCCTAACTTGTAAAGCACCTATAAATGATTCAAATACTCAATAATACATTAATTGTAATTGTTGTTGAATCAATTTTTCCCACTAAATGAGGCAATCTTTTTTGTTACAATAAAAGAGATGATGATATTCAAGGATAAAGTGAATTAGGGAAATTAGGAATGTAAGGCCCCAACATATACCCTATAAGTATTATAGCATGTCTAGGGTGCATTAAGAAGTAAACATAACAAATGAATTAAGTGCATCTAAGTATAGTAAGAGACATATGGTACTTAATGTAAAAGATTTGGGTAAATGGGTAATTTGTTCATTTCAACATGAACATACCTCTATAATTTGGCCATATCTTGGTCTGTATACCTACAAATTGGATAATTACAATTGGAATTTAATCTAGAGACATAGTTCTAAAACTATTATGAAGGAACCAAAGTTTTATTGTGCCTCTAAGGGTTTTGAATTCTGGATTGAAATTGAGTTATGGCTGTTGTCCTTGTTTCGAATAGCCTGTAGTTTTTTAGGTATAACTCCTAGAATAATTAACTAAATTGCATGAAATTTATTACATTAGAAAATTAAGACATAGGGGAATGAAATTAATTGATAATATTTTAGGCCAATGTGGGAAGTAAGGGAAGAAGAAGGACCACTATGCAATTTTTCTAAAATTAACACATGGACCAATTGGATTAAGGCATATGTGACCAATAATAATAAAACATGTGTGTCCAATTGAATTAAGCATATGTGTGAGCCTTGAAAATTTAAAAATGGGGATATGGAGAGGGGAGATGCACGGCATTTTGTGGGTTCTAATTTCAGATTTTTCTCCTCTCCATTTCACCTTCTTCATCCCCTCATTTTTCATATAAGATTACATATGAAGGAATGAAATCATAAGGATGGAAGTGGTATTGAGAGGTATATTTTTGGTGTTTTTAGTTGGTGAGTCAAGCAAAACCAAAGAGGAAGGGAAGGAAAGGCAATAGAAGACCTACTTTTTCAATTTTCAGGTTTGGGACTTCACTTAGTTGATTTCTGTATTTGTGTATGATTGAATGGATATAAAGATTCATTTGGATGTGTAATTGTTGCTTAGATGTTGCTTTGGTGTTATTTTAGTGTTATCTTGTATAGAATTGGTAGAATATGATAAGAGAGTATTGTGTAGTGGAATTCTGCCTAAGGTTTGTTTGAGTCAGTCACATTGTTTGAGTCATAACTCTCCTAAGGTTTGTTTGAGTCAGTCACATTGTTTGAGTCATAACTCTCCCTATAGACCTCTAAATTGTGTGATTTTAGTTGCATAAAAAACTTAAGACATAGAGAGAAATACCTCTAGAAGGGATGCTGACTTAATTCTGGCTCTATAATCTTGGAAATTGAGGTTGAAAAGGTAACTTGATGCTACCTCTATTTGGAGCAGCTTGTGATATTTTGCTTATATTTCATGATTTAGAAGTCCAAATGGTATGATTGTTGGTGCTATAGGAAACTATAGACATAAAGTAAAAAATGTATAGCAGACCTCAAAACCCAGTTCTTATTTCTATATGCATATTGAGGAACAAGCAGTGATATGAATGGAGAGAGTGTTTGTCACAACCGTGACATTGTTTTTGTTTCCAAATCTTATCCAAATCTTTTTGAATGTGTATGAGACCTTTCAAACACTTCCATATAAATGAAGTAGGACTTATTATGTGTGAATTGGGTGATCGAACTATGGAATTTAAGATTGAGCATAATGCATTCTAAAGAAAACTTACTTGTACATAAATGATTAGTATACATATTTATTGCTCATGTATATATAGTATGATTATAAAAGTGTGATTTTGACACCCTTCTAATGGTGGTAAGTTATAACTTGCATGTATGAACACATATATAGATTTTATGACTTGAAATATATTTCATATGATTTGTTGATATATGAATTGTGAAATTTGCAAATGGTTAAATGAAATGTTATAGTGCCTGCTCTATTGTCTTGGTTATGGATAGATAGGCATGCCAATAGGGTTACAGTGCAGCTATAGTTTGACACCACCGATGTCCATAGTTTGATACCTTTGGCTATCCATAGTTTGATACCTTCGGGTATCCATAGTTTGATATCTTCAGATATCCACATCATCCATTTTCCACGCCCACAGAAAATGTGCAAGCCTAACATAGAAAATAAAGTAAAGAGATATAAATAAGAAATACAATATGACAACATAAATGATCGGTATATGAATGAGCATTTTCATTTGTATTGATAATTTGTATCATTGAGTGTTGAATATCAATGCTTTGATGCCATAAAATGTAACATCGCCTATAAGGAACCTACAACCATCCACATATAAGACAACCAATTTCCTATACATACATTCATGACATGCATTTCAGTTCAATGCTATATATATACACATTGCAAAACTCCCCGATGTTTAACATTGTCATTTAACAGTAGTAAATAATTTTTACATTTACATGGTAATTTAAAAGAAAACATACAATTTCATTTAACCATTTCATATACAATCATATTTAACCAAAAACACTTTCCAAAAGTACTTTTTCTTCTATCTATTGGCCTTAGTCCCTACAGATGTTCCTTGTATCTCACTCCTATGACTTGGACCTACATGGATTAACACCCGTTCCAAGCTTGAAAGCTTAGTAGAGAAACACTTAGTTTGAAACAGTAAATAAGTAGGATTTTCTAGCTTAGCAATTGCTCCCGATTAAAGGTAATCAATTCTCTTAACACTTTAGTTTGGTCTTTAGCTTGGCTTTGAAAACTATTTAATTCGTTTCTTTCTATAAAACATAAACTACACTCTTTAGTGTTATTTTAAAGGTAGGTTTTAGTTGTGTTTAGAATTTCCTTATGAAAGCACATATAAAGAGTATGCCTTTGGCTATTAGCCACATTGTAAATGCAACTTTAAGTTTAAAATGAAAGTTCCATATAAATTTGGAACAAGATACTCTAGGGTACTTGTTAATAAACTTTTCCATAAAGAATTGGAGTAGTTTCTATCCTTGTTCAGGCACCAGAAAACTTTATCCCTTCTCTTTATAAAAATCTGAGTATTTAGAATCATATTGATAAGAGGGCTTTCGGGAATTGTTTCAAAGGAGTTGAGATTTGTCACTAAGACTTCACTTATAATTCCATCTTTAGGAATTAAGTTGTGTAACATATTATGTAATATGTTTATGGGTATTTCTTAATATACTACCTTCGAGTCAGTTATCTAACTAGAATTTTTTATCTACTTCATCCTCAGTTTTATATTTAATCACCCTCTAATTAGTTCCTTGTCCTTGAGGATTTGTAATAAATACTATGAAACTATGGTTCTTGGAATGAAGGACCAAAAGAGAGCATTATTTATATGGTATTCATGCATACACCTAACCCATAAAGCTTGTTTTTCTTAAGACATCCTCGGGAACCTCTTAATTAGCAAAACTATATTGGTTAATCTTATATGTGCGATACGTAAGTTTTCTTCGTTCTTGGGTAAAAGAGAGCTCCTTCTATTTAACCTTGGCTAGAGCCTGATTATTAAAATCTCCTAATTATAGGAAATTTCTCATCATCCTCTCAATAGTTTTAATAATGAAAATTGAAGTTGAAAGATAGGCTAACTAGTACATATATAGATTACCAATCAGTGAGTTTATTAGTTGAACTCAACCAATTTGGACAGACTTCTTTTGCACCAATCAAAGAATAAGAGGAACCAATCAAAGAATCAATTTTGAATTTTTTCTAGGAGAGGCTGATAATCGAAGTATGAAGGCTTCCTGGTTACAATTAGGATCCCAAAATAATTCATTAAAGGATTCATGCATTTCAGCCCAATTATAGCAATAAACTAGGTTCCTAGGAATTGTGAGGAGTGGATAGGATCAATTTTTTCTTATCTTTATTAATCCTTAGTTCTCAAAGTTGTTTGAAGAGATTCATTGCAATCAATAGGGAGCAAAAAGAGTTGGCATCTACCTAAGAAAATAAGAGGTTGTCATCCACAAAAATTATACTGATAATTTAATTTTCTTACATTTGGTATGATGTTTGAATGTGGGATTATTGCTAGAATTTAGCTTTATAAGCCTTATAAGTACTTCCATTCCTAAAAGAATAGATATGGAGACACAAAGTCTCTTTGCCACAAATCTTTAGCTACCTTGAATAACTTTATAAGTTCCCTATTGATCAAAACACTAAAAGATACTGAGGTTATAGATTTCTCCTCTAATCCCATGAAAGCTTCAAGAAATCTAAAACCCCTTATAGTGTTAATATGAAGTTCTAATATATATATTTTAATGCCTTGCATATCAACCTTTATAGTAAATTTTGTAAGAGCTTGTTTCTTTGAGTAGCCTCTAAGTAATTCTTATACTATCAATATGTAATCAATTTCTCTATCATTAAAGAATTCCTCTTTAGAGCTATCAATGATATTAGGAAGCATACTCTTCAATTTATTTGCAATTAATTAGATATAGCTTTTATAGAGGATATTACAATATGAAATAAACTTGATTTCTTTGAATGAGTTAAGGGAAATGATCTCTAAACTCCAACAATTTAGTCTATAATTTTCCTTTACCTCTTTGTCACCTATATAAAAAATTTATTAGTGTAGTATAAGGCAATATAAGAGGAATGATGAGTTATTTATGAATATTAGACCTATATTATTTTGAGAAGATGATATTTTTTAAAAGCTAACTCTTGGCTTTTATTATACTTTGTAAGAGGTAGGGCCTCTCTTTATTAAAAACATAAACGTGAACATGTTATTAGCTTACTCATTTTCTACTTGATAAAGCTTAGGAGGAAGGCGCGGAGTCACCAAAACTTCGAGAGGTTTTTCTTTGAACAGGACAATACCTAAGCCCGCAGTCATGTCAATTGGTTCATCTGATGGTCTGTGGAAGTTAAATGCCTGAAGTAACCTTGCAAGTGCTAATGACATCTGTTGCATTGCTAAGTTGAGTCCAGGACAAGACCGTCTTCCAGAGCCAAATGGAAGAAGCTCAAAATGTTTACCATAAACATCAACATCTGGTTTTGCTGTCAGAAATCTTTCAGGCATGAACTCCTTTGGATTTGACCAGAAATTTGGGTCTGTTTGCACCTTCCAAAAGTTAGTAAACAAACGAGTCCCTTTTGGGATAAAATGCCCACCAAGGTAACAATCTTCTATAGACTCGTGCGGAAATCCTAATGGACCAGTTGGGTATAATCGAAAGGTTTCTTTGACAATGGCTTGGATGTACAACAAATTCTCAGCCTCGATTTCGTTCACTAATTGATCTCTACCAATTTTTTGGTCAAGCTCTTCCTGGGCGCGCTCCAATACATGTTTATTGTTTAACAAGTTGGCAAAGATCCACGTCAGACTCATGGATGAGGAGTCTGAGCCACCAATCATAAAAGTCTAGCAACATAATTTAAATTAAGACGTGTTACAATTAGTTTCCACTGTAGCAAAATTAATAAAAAGAAAATTATTATATGATTAATAAAATAATTTAAGACTTAAAAGAGTTTAATATCCAGAATTCAAATTATGTTTAATTGAATCAAAACTAATAAAAGAAAAAATATGTAATTAATAAAATAACTGGAGACTTAAAGAGATTGACATCCCTTTAATAGTTTTCAACATCCAAATTATAACTTATGTTCCATTTATTAATATAGTTCTTAAATATACATTGAAGTTATTATAAATACTTAAATGCTTAATATTATGAGACACTATATTTATTAGTTAAAGACAAAATTACAGGAAAGTTAAAAAAATATTCACGACCTGTTACTCTATTCAACTCAGGTTATAACTAATGTTTTGTAACCAGAAAATTGTATCATTTACTTTTTTCATGAATAATATGTCTATGAAAATATATCTTTTAAGTTAATTTTATTGAAATTTAGAACAAAATTACCCATTTAAACATTCAAATGTTTTGACTCAAATTTAAATTCAACAATAAATTAAATTGATTCAATTTAACTTTCTTTTCTCAATTATTTTCGGTTCAATTTTATGTTGAGTGTTAGTTTGATTTTAAAGTATTTATAAAATTAAGGTAAAATATAACGTACCAATATTGTTGCCTTGATAATGGTATCTTTTTTATGGCCATAGGTGGTGTCATCCTCAATGGTAGAAACCATGACATCGATGAAATCTTTCTCCGAATCACTACTCTTCGACTTGTGTTCTTCAATCCAGTTTTCTATGATTGCGTCCAATTTCTCAGAGATTTGCTTCATGCGTTTTATTGCTCCACCAAAATCAAACCAGCCTAAGAAAGGTATGAGGTCACTGGGAACTGACGTGCCTAAAACTTCCATGAATTCTCTGATAGTTTTGCCCACATGTTTATCGTGATTATCTTGGTTGCTGACATTTCCGTCGACGTTCCTCTTGAAGAATCTCTTCCTTGATATCATTAAAGTCATGATATTGAACGTTAATTCTTGAAGCCAGTCACTCAGCACGATCTTAACTGGACGATGCTCGTTCCTCTCGCTCAACATGAATATGTCGTTAATCAAGTGGTTAACCTCGGAAACCTGATAATGCCTCAGTGATTTGAGCCTGGTGATGGAGAGAAGCTCCATCACCGCCAGCTTACGAAACTCTCGCCAATATTGTCCATATGGTGCGAATGCGACTACCGATGAATTGTAACCGAGGTATTTGCCTTGAGAAGTATTTGGGCGTGAAGCGAAACTTCTGTCACATGTAGTGAACAACTCCTTAAGTAACTCGTAACTGCTTACGACTACTGTTGGGTGTACTCCCATCCTGATCGAGAAGATGGGACCATATTTATCCGCCATGGACGATAAGGATTCAGCTAGGTTTTTGGTTCCAGCAAGTCGATGAAGATGACCAATAATTGGTAAGCCACCTGGTGCTTCTGGTACAAGATTACGCCTCTCTGTTTTCCCAGGATTGTACTTTTTGGACCACCATAGAGTACTCAAGAGCATGAATACCAGAGCCCCAAAAATTTGTAATATATGTGATGATGATTCTGAAGAGTAATCCATGAGACGGAAAAAAGTAGAGAAGTGTTGTTATGAGTTGAGGAGTTCATGGGAGGCCCTGAAGATCCTAGTACCACTTATATAGTGAAACTGCCAGGTAACGGTAAGTACAAGGGCCAATGGGGCAAGCTGATCCTCAATATTTTACAAAACGAAAATGTTATGCCTTGCCAGTCTTTGAGCCAGATTTTTGGCGCGGTTGGACACTGACAGAGACGGTGTTCACAATTTTCAAAACGTTAGATCAGTTGAATTCTCAACCAATGAGAACGAAACAGAGAGGCGAACTGTTCTTAAAGACTGATGATTTTGTATGTATTTCTCAAATACTTTTAGAAAATGTGAACCAGTTGCTATAAACTCAGGCATTCAGTGAAAGTCGTAAGCACATGCCAAGGAAAAAAAGATATGGCTTGGCCAGCAATTTTTATAGGGATGGTCGAGTTGATAGAGTGAAGGGCATAAGATTAAAAAATTTTGTGTTTGAATCTCTCTATCTACACTCTCTCGATCGAGCCTATTACCAATAAACCAATTGGATATATTAATTGTTGATTGATCAAGAAAATCATAATCTATATGTTGATTGATCAAGAAAATCATCAGCCTTCATTATTGGTTTTGTATTTCAATGCGGTGTTATGTTTTTACACAAAGTTAGTTATAGAGATAGAATTTACGAAATTTTAATTAGTAATGATAAGTTGTTTGTCACCCCAATTTTCTTGGTACTATGTATAAACTGCAGGATTGATATTTTTACTTACTTCGTTAATAAAAATTAGGAATAAAATGATTATAAATTTGGTTATAACCCTAGCCAAAATTGAAATCTTATAGTCACTAAAAGTTTGATACAAGAAAATTGAGCCGCCTCGTGTCCCGTGCAAAAGATAGTAGATGTAAATAAAGACAAAAATTTTGAAAGAGAACATTAAAAAGTCTCATATTCTATGGAGTTTTAAGGACTTAAAGCCATCTGCAATTTGCCATCTGCCATCTACCATCTGCCATTTGATTGCTATATTAAACTCATAAAATTTAGGTTTTGAGAGCAGAGTAAGCAACATCATGCATCTGGTTAAACTTGTCCAACAATGAATATAATTCAGCTAAGAGAGTTGTTTCATTAGCTGACCAAGATGTTGTAACACGCCATTGTTGTATATGATTGCAAGTGCACATTTGTCCGCCTGAGTACTACCATCAAGCAACCGGTGTTACTAGAAATTGTGGGCTACTTTCAATTATATAAAGAACATGGAAAATTAAGATTTTTGAACTAATTAAAACTTTTCTTAAGGAATAAGGAATAACCAAAAATTCAAATAAAAGTACAATTGTTAAAATCTTGATCAAAAAATAATTTTTAAACTAAATAGTCAAAATATTTGCCGATTAGATTTAATGCAACTTTTATTTAACTCTTTTAAAAATAATAATGTTTTCTTTGAAATTAACTTGAAATGTTATAAATGGTGTAAAAATCAATATCTTATTTTAACTTTATAAAGGAGATTATTTTAATTTATATTAAATTTTAGAAAAGATTAGGAATGAAATGATTATAAATTTACTTAAAACCTACTCAAAATCCAAATCTTAATGTTATAAAAGATTTGAAACAAGAAAATGAGATGTCCGGTGAAAAAAATAAAGATAGGAATTTTGAGAGAAGAAAATTAAAATATCTTTATCTCACAAGTCATACAATGTTTGTAAAATAAAGATAGGAATTTTGAAAGAAGAAAATTAAAATATCTTTATCTCACAAGTCATACAATGTTTGTAGTTAGTTTTTGTTTAGATCAATAGTTTATAATGACACCCAAGAACTTAAGAATTTACCAAAGCAATTTTACAAATACTAATTGATGCCAAATGAAACTAATTTTCAATATAATACAATTGAAGGTTATTTGAGTTGGTTAAAGTTAATTTTAATATGAAAACAAAATATGCAAGAGAAGCGGTACACTTGTGCTGTTGGACACGGGTTGGTGTTAACTTTTTTCAAAATAGAGATAAGTTGAATTCTCATCCGAGGACGAAAAAGAGAGGCAAAATGTTCCAAAAGACTGATGATTTTACATGTATTTCTCAAATAGTTGTTAGCAAATATGAACCACAACCTTTTGCCCAATCGGAGTGAATATTTCTGTCGAATCAGTCACTGCAAACTCAGGCATGCAGAGAAAGGCACACTTGTAAGCACATGCAAAGGAAGAAAAAGATATGACTTAGGCAATCATATTTCTTCCTTAGTCCTCTTACGAACAATATCTTTGAATTATTGAACTGCCCAGTTACCCTCAACTATGATTGATGCTTCAAAGTTTAGGGACTCTTATTCAAGACTTGTGACCGTTAAAACTTGTTGATTATGGTCATTAATAGTTTCATGACCTCGATAAGGGCAATTATTTATATAGTTATCTAAGTAGTTTAGGAAGGAATGGTATATGTAAAAATGAAGAAAAGGCAGATTAAGTAAAATAAAAAATTTCATGGCGTCAAGGCACCTGAATTGGAGTATTTTTAAAATAAAAATAATGATATTTATAATTAATATCAAAATAACAAAATTTAATTCCTTGGTAAGAGGAAAAATAAATAAACAAACAATTAAAACAAATAGCCTAGAATAAATTTGACATGAAAATAAATTAAAAGAAGTCATGAAGGGACTCTTCTTAATATAAACAATTAATAATAAAATAAATAAATAAATAAATGAATAAATACTTATATAAATAAATAAAATTCAAGAAGGAGCAAAAACAAATACCCAACAATTTAAATAAAATAACATAGAATAAAATGAACATGAAAATAAATTGAATTGGACATTAAGTGAATAAATAACAATTAAATTAATGAATTAAAAGCAAAGTGCACAAGAGGAAGAGTCACGGGTGTAAGAAAATTTCTCATGCCTGTGATAGAGGTTAGGAGTTGCGATCGTGCTTATAAAAAACATAAAAGCCACGATCGTGTTTGTGCACGATCGTGACAAATGGTGAACAGTGGCAGAAATTCGAGGTGCACGATCGCGACTTTCAGTGAACAGTTGCGGAAAATCAAGTTTGTTGCGATCGTGCTTTCCAGTCATATATTCCAACTTCAAAACTTCAAAACTTTCAATCCATAAATCCAAAAATTATAAACTTTATATCATTGGAAAGTTAAGACAAAGATTTACAAATTTCATGCCGACAATTTTGTTAAATTCTACCTAGATTAATACAGTTTATTCCTCAAAATTTTAGATCACATTTTCCCCATTTTTCCTCTTTTCTTTCCACTGTCAATAAATATATTTATTAACGATAACCAAAAGACCTGAATCTAACATTTAAATTCATACATACGAAACTCCCTTTAAACAATTTACTTAAAGAAAACCCATCAAAAGATCATCACACAACAAATAATCTCACTTCCAGCCATAATGACAACTCAACAGAAAAGAAAACTTTTGCACACATATATCAGTGAATCTTTGCAACTTTCACTGTCAATTCTCAACAAAACAGAGTTGGTGCACATCTTCATACTTCATATTAAAAGTCACATCAGTAGCATAATGCAAAAAAAATTACAATCTTAAATGCTCATGCATGATATGCTTCTAAGTACCAAAAGTCTCTAAACTAACTAGTTACAAAAAGTATGAAATTCTTGGAGTTGCCAAGCTTTGCAAGGGTTCAGTGATCTGCTCTATTTATACTTGAAGAGTAGAATAAAAAATAAACTCATTCAGATATCTACATCTCAAGTTATAATTAGAAAATGGAAGCATGACCATGAAAATACTCCAGTTCTTAACGTTCCAGCAGACTTCCACACTTTCATTATATCAATCACTTTCAAACCAATTCAGATAGCTCTAAATTTTTATGGAGAGAAAGAACAATGTCTTTTGAGTCTATTGGTTCAAGTTTCAAGTCATTTGGAGTTTAGATGAGAAAGTTATAGTCAAAATACTGAAAGCTATTCAATAAAATACCTTAGTTCATAATTCATTCATTCATGCAACCACCACCTTTTCTCTCTCTAAAACTCAAACATTCTTCTTCTTCACCGAACTGCACCTCTCCTCTTCTTCTTTCATGATCTTCCATTTCCAAATTTACACACTTCTAACACATCCACTATGCATTTCTATATCTAGTA
>JANZXP010000008.1:32539560-32552171 GCA_027576715.1 Erythroxylum flavicans
AAAAATGCATTTCTAAGCTCTCATTAATCACTCATATTTACTATTCTAACCTCCCAAAGGTAACGGGATGTTACATTCATTCTCTGGAAACCCCTAAATCATTTGCTCCAACTTGTCATCATATTTTTGCCGTCAAAACAATGTTTTTATACCAAAAAGTAGGTTTTTAGGTAGCTGTCAATATTTCATAAGCGTGAGAGTGTTGTCACGCTGATGACAAATGTGTTTTGTCATAGGTATAAGAGCACTCTCACGACCATGGCTTATTTGTTATGGTTGTGAGATGTTTCTCAAGCCATGATTTATACTATTCTTCATTCCTTTTGGCACTTTCTTGTCTCCTATTGCTCTAATCCTTCTTCTTCTTGCTCCATAAAGACAAGTGAGTGTGAATCTCAAGAAGATAGCTCAAATATTGTGTTTTTGACTCACTTTAGCTCTTTTGCTTCCGAATTGTACCTAAAATCAAATATGAACTAAAGTGAGGGTCATAAGCATTTTAAAGCATTAATCACAAAGTGTCACAGATTAAATTTATTAACCATTAAGCACATATCAATTTCCTCCACAATTAGCTTCTGACCATCCTCTAGCAAAACATCAAAATCAAAGTCATAGACCCAAAACATTTAGTCATTTCTCATATTTCCTAAGAATATATAGTCATAAGCAAAGATGGATAACTTTCAAAAACTATGGCAAGAACTTAACATTCAATGCTTCTAATCATGATTAATCAACATTCATCACCTTTAGAAACTGAGCAATCTAGAGGTAAACTTGACAAAATTTATTGAAATAAGATAGATTCACGGGTAAACTCAAATACCATTTATGATCATGACATTCCACAACTTTGCATTTCATTTCTCCACCACTAGGATTCACTTACATAATCATGAATCAAAGGACTTTTCAAGGTTGTAATGTAGGCAAGGGTAAGGTGAGATGTATTTGAATTGTGTAGTGTAAAAGTCATCAAAACTAGTGAAACAAGAAAAAATACTTAATATAGCATCAAGTGCACAAACTAACATTCACTCATAATTATGTACATAAACTATGATGAATGCAAAAACTATATTTCATAGCTCAAATTCAAGCATTCACACCACGAAGCACATGAAGCATAATCAACTAAAAAGAATCACTCATACAATTGATGACAATAAATTGAAACTACAAAGTGTGATTCTTCAAAGCCACATCTACCTCATATGCTTCATATTCAAATTACCATTTCAATACAACTTTAGGAGGAAAGACTAATCATAAATAACTTTGAAAAATATATGCATTTTCTCCTTGATACTTTTATTTAAACATTGTTTTCTTTTCTTTTTCTTTTTCCCTTTTTTCTTTTCTCTTTTTCTTTGCTTTTTTTCTTTCTTTTTCTTTTCATATAAATTAAAAGAAGCTACTTTAACATGGAAATTTCATTGACAAGATATAAAATAACATCCCAACAATTATAACTATCCCACACATGTGCACACCCCTATACTTATACTTTTATACATCCACAATTATCCACAATCAACAAATGTTCCACTAGCTTTAACGCTTGGGTAGGACATTTGGTTATGTTTAAAGTATGTAATGTGGTTAACAAAAAAGGAAAGGTTAATAAAGCTCAAAGGGGCTAACAAAGGAAAATTTCATATCAAGGGTATGCTATTTTACTAATGTAGTTTATAAAAAGAAAGAATGACTATATCATTTCCATGTTAATGCATGTGATAAAAACGTAGTCTTGAATAGAAAATCAAAGCAAAGTCAGGATGTACATGTCATAAAGGTCACACATAAACAAAAGATAGCGAGACTGATATGGATGTGTCAGTCTAATAAGGCTCAAAATCTCATTGGCTTTTGTCTACCACTAGTCACTACTCTTCTAAAGATAATGCATATTGACCAATCATAAGAACAAAAGTACATGCTAAGGTTGCCATAGATTCTTCTAATCAATTCACTCTCTAATCATGACTATCTAGTCCTAAAAGCAATATAAAAATGAAAAAATATTTATTTGTTTGATTCTCTCTCTCTTTTTGGTTGAAAACTTAAAAACATGTAAGAAACAAACAAGCTTAAAAACATACATGCATATAAGAAACAAGTACGAAAATGTAAAGGAAAAGAAATGAACTTCCTTTGGGGTACCTCCCAAATAGCGCCTTTATTTATTATCGTTGGTTTGACTCCTTTTTCTCCTCATCACATTACAAAATTTTGATCTTTGTGGGTTACAATTTGAGCTTCCTCCACTTGAGGTTGTTTAGGATAGGGTCTAGGTTAATGATCATTTACCTCCAGCATCTTCCTTGTCTTCGAACTTCTAATCTCTACTGAGTCTATGCAACTGTAAATATCTCAAATGTCTCTTTACCTTTTTCTTCTTTTTTTAATTTCTCCACTCTGCTATGTAAAGGTGAAGGGTTAGTCTTAAAAATAATTATGGACTTAGTAATCACCTTCGAGTTGAATGATGTATCATTTTCTACTTCAAGCTCCTTCTCCACTTCTTCTTCTTCACAGGAAATTCCTTGAGTAGGTCCCTCAAGATTCTCAAGCTCCTTTCCACTCTATAATGTCTCTACATTAACGTCTCTTGGGTAGTCCTTAGGTTGAGATGGTTGCATTTCTTTGCTTTGTGATGTTGGATGGTTGATAGCTATAGCTCGCTGACCCATCTGGCTTATCAACTTCTAGATTCTAAAACTTGTTTCTTGTTGGAATTACATCTCTTCCTGTTGAAATCACAAATTATGAGCAACAAAAACATTAACTAATTCTTTTAGAGATGTACCTAAATTATGTTGCCTCTTCAAATCTTAGACGTTAATCCTTGTATCTTGCAAAAATTGCCTTACATCCTGCTAGAATTGCTATACACTCTGTTGAAGTTGAATGTTGTTAGCATTCATAATCTTTAGCAAGTTTTCCATAGATGTATTTGAGTTGGAATAAAGTGCTTCAGGTGTATGTGAGAATTGTTGTGCACACTGCAGCTTATCTAGGCAGTAGTCTTGTTGGCTATCCAATCCATAAGCTAAGTTTGGTTTATCACTCCAAGCATGGTTATAGGATTAGGACTATTAGGCTATAGGTAAAATTGAAATACTCTTGCAATGACATACTCCTAATGTAATGTCTCTCTTTTCTTTTTTTTTCAAACAAATATAAACAAACGTTAAAAGATCAAGAAATAAATGCAAAATCAAATGATAAACAAATATATAGAAAACATCAATTAAAATCATGAACAAAAAATAAAACACCACACTCCCTGGAAACAACGCCAAAATTGACATAGCACATCGTAACACTACTCAAAATAACTATACCTATAACTATAGCAATGGTGAGTCTAGGTCAATCCCATAGAGAGTGTTCGGTTAGCTTTCGTAATGAAAAGAGTTGGTGTTTAGGTTATGGGGGGGTTGGTTTGGTTTCGATTGAAAAAATAAAATGAAACTAAAATAATTAAAACAAATTAAAGAAAACATTTAAAAATGATAAATACATTAAGGACCCAGTCATTGGTTTAATCGAAAATTGATGTACCGCATCGTAATACTACTCAAAATAACTAGACCTACAACTATAACAGTGGTGACTCTAGGTCGATTCCACAAAGAGTGTGTATAATGCTTTTGAAATGAAAATAATCAGTGTTTAGATTATGGGATGTATGGTTTGGTTTTCAAATAAGAAATTAAAATGAAACTAAATTAATGAAAACAAATTAAAGAAAACATTCTAAAAATGATGAATGTGATTAATTCGTTAAGGACCTGGTCATCCGTTCAATCTCGACCTACATACAATTAAACATATTTCATTGAGTTGTTATTCTCATACCTCTCCTAGAAAATATTAATTGTAGGTTAACAATAAGCTCTGTTAACACCTATTTTTCCTTTGGTTTTGTTTAATTAATAAGAGCTTGTTATTTAAGCCTAGCTATTAAGTAACCTATAACAAGCTCTCCAAATTTAATTGGACATTCATATTACGAGTTAGGAAAACAAATTAATCAAGGCAACAACCACACAAGGTTTTTATATAAAAACAATCAAATAGAGCATTCAATCATTCTTACACAACACCCAAACATTAAAAATAGGATAACATAATCAATCCCTAAGAGAAACAACAAACAATGAGAGAAATGCTTAATCGGGTTCTTCGGCATTGATTTCACCCTCGAATCGGTTTCCGGAAGCATATCCCTCCATCGGTCTCCAAGGTATGCAAGTTCTACCCCTCTTCATTCTCCCAAAACCCCTAAATTGTTTCCTTCAACTTTTCATCATGTTTTGCCATCAAAAATGTTTTTATACCAAAAAGTATGGTTTTCAGGTGAGCTGTTAACTTGTCATAGGCGTGACTTGGTGTGTTACACCCATGACACATTTTTCACAGGTGTGAGAGTGTTGTCATGCCAATGAAAAATGTGTTTTGTCATAGGCATGTGAGCACTCTCACAACCATGACTTATTTGTCATGATCGTGAGATGTTTCTCAAGCTATGACTTATGCTATTCTTCATTCCTTTTGGCACTTTCTTGTCTCCTCTTGCTCTAATCCTTCTTCTTCTTACTCTATGAAGACAAGTGAGTATGAATCTTAAGAAGATGGCTCAACTATTATGTTTTTGACTCACTTTAGCCCTTAATCTTATGAATTATGCCTAAAGTCAAATATGAAATAAAATGAGTGTCATAAGCATTTTAAAACATTAATCACTAAGTGTCATGGATTAAATGTATTAACAATTAAGCACATATAAAAAATCCTCTCCACCACTACCATCACATATGAAATGGAATTCGCCACCTATCATCGCTTTTATTGCATGGGAAGGGAAGATTTCCCTACATGTCAACATGAGTATGTAACTTACATTCCTTAATTTTTTCTTGTTTGGTTGTTGGTAATGAATAAGATAAGGATTGGAAAATCTGGAATAAATTTTAACACATATTACTTGATTCAATCTCTTGATTTATTATCAAGTATAAGCATAACAAATATCACAAAGCATTAATATCTATTAAATTCAACAAGAATAAAGTTTAACAAACAGATCAAGTACATTTCCTAATATGGATTTATAAACCCATAATAATGTTCAACATCCTAATAATCCAAATTAACATCTAAGACAATGTAATATATGAAGAGAAAAGAAAGAAAAACAATATGTGTCTTGATTTGGAATTCTAGAATTTTGGAAAATTTGGAGTTACTTTTGATGTCTCCACTTTGATCTCCTTGATTATGATGTGTAGTCAACTTTTTTGGTGTTTTTCTTATCCTTAAATATTTCTTAAGACTTCTAAGGTTCCTCCATTTAATTTGGTTCTAAGACTAGTCCTGAAATATCAAGAATACAAAAATTTTGCATGCTAATCGTGCTTGGATGCACGATCGTGACAGAGAGTGCATCCATGCAGTTACTTTTTATGCATAATGGTGTAATTTTGGCACGATCATGCATCTTGCTCTTCTTCAAGTTCTTCATCTTTTCTTCAATTTCCTGTTTCCAATCATGAACAAATACATCAAATAACCATTGAAGCATAAAATTAAGATCATATCTTTGCTCTAAAATAATTAAAGAGTTAAAACACTAACAAGAACATAATTCTAAGTCATACATATATGATTATCATCTAAGAAAACACTTAAGACACACTTAAGCCTCTAAAAAACATATTATAATATACACCTATCAATTAACTAGGGTTGATTAATGTTCTCCCCTATCTTTTTCATTCTGCTCCATAGAGATGATTTTTTAAGATTAAAATTGAAAGCATATACAAAAGTAACACTAAATTGGACATTATGGTTCCTAAACAGGCTAGATCTCCACTTCCTTTAGATCATGAGTGACTACAATTCTTCTATTATAATGTAAAAGTTGTTGGATGTAACTAGTCCCTTATTTATAAAACAACTTAGTTTTTTACAATTGTTTTCTTTTATTTTTATTCCTAAAAGACCAATGAGAAATGGTTGTTATTTAATATATTCAAAACTATATTTTCTTTACCAAGTCTATTAAGCCCTTTAGTATTCTATGCTAGTATACTCAATTGGAATTGGAAGTGAATGATTTATTCTTTGTACCACCCAGCCCCATCTGACACATACACGTACACGCCTTGAACGTACGTGCACATGTTCGACATAAATGGCATACTAATTTATATCACTTTCACTATATCGCATGGCATCTTAATTAAAGTTATAAATAGCACATTGTCTAAAATCCAAAATTTCCTCATTTTATTTCATAAACCATAGTTTTTCAATGTAGCATTATATCCATCATCTAAGTTAATACAATATCAGCTTATGAGAGTCACAGCTCTGTCTCCAAAATATGCTACGTACATGAAGAATTAACAAAATTAAAACTAATCCTTCAATCCCAACTGACCGACCTTTGAGCCATGTACTCTATCTAAAAGTAGTACAAAATCTCTTCTAAGAAGTCTTAGAAGCTAAGTCGTCGCTCTCTCGAACCTAAAAATGTCAACATTGCAATTTGATTGAGTTTTGCAAACTTAGTTGAGTAACCATACTCGATGGTTCACTCTTGTCATGCAACACAACAATTCATATAGTTGACATATCTCAATTATCATCATGGGACATCACGAAACATTTTACTCATAAATGTCCCATTCCAAAAACCATACAACTCATCATTTCATCGCGATCTTGCCAAACATGTTCATCAATATGTATTCGCACATTTCATACAATAAAAATCCTCAAAATATTGCAATCATTCAATTTATTCATTTCACATGTGTATGCAATGTTTATGAGACTCGAATTCATTTATTTCATTGTTGTGACCATGTGCCTTTTTCGTTGTCCCGTATCTGTTGTGGATACCGAGCTCTATCATACTGTCCCTTATCCATTGGGGATACAGGGCTCTTTATACATTGAGCCTTAGGCTCTTACCACAAATGTCTGAGCTTTAAACTCTTTTTCACTGGCGACTTTGGTCACAACTGCCTTTATATTTCATGCATTCATGGAATAAATGCATTTCACATATTAAATCATCATGTTTAGTCTAATGCATTTGTATTCACTTTCTCATTCACATTGATCATCGGACTTGTTTTGACATTCAACATATAAGTTGAGAAAACATTTATTTAATCACATTTACAATTAAGGAGCACTTCTAATGTATTATTCATGCATCAAATGCCTCGGATATTTTATGTCCAAAAATTAGTACACATACATCATATTTCAATTCAATTTAGAATTAAACAAACAATCAAGGTGAGACCATCTTAGGTTACTCACAATTGTTCCCTTTAGCTTATTGCCTTGAAGTCCCAGTAATATCTAGAAGCAATTGCTCAACATGCTCTTCTATATGCAATCACATACATTTATATATCACTTATGTGCATTTTTATATGAATAATCAATCATAATTACATTTATGTATGTGTCATGTGTTATGCATGTTCAATGACAAATTCTTGGGTAAGTTTCTTTAATACACTTTATAAACAACTTACCACACCTTCCAATCATTCTTTAATCCATAAAACCCTTTTCTCACATTAATCCTTCCATTCAACACCAACTAGATTCATTTAAGCTTTTATTTAACCCTTAATACCTCATATAGAAATACCCTAGCATTGGTTGGTTCAAGCTTCATTCAAAAGACAATTCTTTTTTTCCACAGGCCTGGACATGATCGTGGTGTTTTTGCCACGATTGTGACAGAAACATTTTCTGACCAGGCCACGATCGTGCTGTAAGGGTCACGATTGACATAAACATTTTCTATTAGGTCACGATCGTGGGGCGAGGGCCACGATCGTGCCCTGTAATTTTCTTTGTTCGTTCATCCGAATTCAACACATATCATAACACTAATTTCATACCAATTTCCCCATAATTCACTACCTTTAATACAACATCATTACACACTAATTCAAATACCAATTTGATTGCATCCCCTTATAAAACTCTATTCATTGATTAGGAATCTTCAATTACACATTCTCATTCGTGAAATCCATACATCACATTCATAGCATCAAGCAATTTATCCACTATACATATATCCTCATTTTAAGCCCAAATTAAGTCCAAAAATATCATAATTATATACTTCATCCTTAATTGGTTCAAACATTGCATAATCAAAAAATTTCTATAAAAATTCACTGCCCATGATCGTGACTTCCCTTGCCACAATCATGACAGAAACATTTCTCCCACTTATCTTGGAGTTTTCTAGTTTTTCTCAGGACAGATTTTTAGATCCGTTTTGTATGACCATTATAACCTAGAAAATGAGGTTTCTAAACAACACTTTCTTCTAATAAAATGTTCTTCTATGTCTTAAGTTTCTAATGAAATCAAATTCATGCATTTTGGATGAGTATCATGCACATTATAATCCAAATACTACAGACTATTCTCATACCTCGATAGAACACAATTCTCAATGTCAAGCCAAATTTCAAGACTCTTAAGGACAGATTTTGAATTCGATTCCTTCACAGAAAATGTATCCATATGTTTCTAGTTTACTCTAAATGACAATCCATCTGATTTGGATATTCACAGATCTAGTTATATCCAAAATACAGATGTATGCTCAATAAAACACTGCATATAATATACTCTAGCACACTTCATTACCCAAATTCTATCATTTCAAGTTGATGATTCAATTAAACCTAAATTTTTAGTTCAAAATTCTCTAGTCATAATTCACAAATTCATAAATGATCACCACCCAAAACCAAAACCTAATTCCATATTTTTTCTGCACTTTTGTCTACTTCTCTCATCTTCATTTTAAGACATCACTCCATTTCTCACAATCCTTCATCTCTTCATTTTTATCACCCAATTTGCTTCTTCCAACATCGCTCACACATGCATTAACATCACTCACGCATGCATCAATCCATAAGCATGAAAACATACACCACTTACGCATGCATCCATTTACAAACATGAAAACCTCATCAAAATGTCATTTACACTACCATAAAACCTAAAGCATAACTTACTTGCTTTAACCTTCAAATCCTTCAGCAAAATTCCAAAAATGGGGAGAGCAAATAAGGGATTTCGATGGATGGAAAAACACAAGGATTTAGCAACAATCAAAAACCTTAAATGGCCGAAGACTTTACAAGGTGTAACGTGAATAAGTCAATAACACAAAACTACCCAATTAGGTGTTTCGCTGATGAAGAGCAAAGAGAAAGATGATGTTTTCAGTGGTGAATAATAAGGGAGCTGCAGAAACTTCCTTGCCTAAAAATGTGACTTAGGTGTCTCATTTGTGTTTTAAAACATGTCTCTAATGCATGTCTACCATTTGTCACCTATGTAAAGCTACCATTTGTCTCTTAGCTATTGGTCCATATGTCACACAGTAATGGGTCCATTTGTCACTCCATCATTAGTCCATTTGTCCTTCATCTAAGCTACCAAATGTCACACCTCTATTTGTCTCTTATTTCTACATTTTTCTTAAACTAAAATATGCTAAATTTTCAGAAATTTCCGAAATGTTGCCAAAAGTATTAAATCAATTCTAATACACACCAAGTCAATTTTCAACACAAATAATTCACAATTCTCATTTTAATCGCATTAAAATCACTTACACCCAAAAAATATCAATGAAATGCATGTACAATTATTTTAATGAATGTCAACATTATTCACATGTATGAGTATGCCATATGATGCATGAAATGTATTTCTAAATTCTCAATAAGTTCTTGTGTATGGTATCCTAAAGTTCTAACCCTAATCATGGAATAATAGGATGTTACAATTCTCCCATCCTTAAGAAATTTTGTCATCAAAATTCTTACCTGATTGATGAAACAAGTGGGGATATTTCTTCCTCACATGCTTCTCTATTTTCCAAGTTGCTTCTTCACTCAAGTGATTTTTTCACAGAACTTTCACCAATGGAATTACCTGACTCCTCAATTGTTTTGTCTAATATCCCACTATCTTGATCGACTCCTCTACATAACTCAGATTACTAGCAACTTCAATCTCTTGAGCCGGTAATACATGCATTAGGTCTGACCTATATCTCTTGACTATACCCACATGGAATACATTATATATCTGAGACATTTCAGTCGGTAAGGCTAATCTGTACGCCAATGATCTTACTCTCTCAATGATCTCATAAGGACCCATATACCTAGGGATCAATTTGTCCTTCTTGCCAAATCTCAATACTCTTTGCCAAGGTGAGACTCTTAGGAATACTTTGTCTCCTACACTGTACTCTATAACCTTTCTGTGCTGATTGATATAACTCTTCTTTCTATCTTATGCTGCTTTTATTCGGCTTTGGATTATTTTCACCTTATCCATAGTATCTTGTATCAATTATGGGCCTTCTATCATTCTCAAACCTTCCTTATCCCAATATAGAGGCAATTGACATTTTCTACCATATAGTGCCTCATAAGGTTCCATTCTAATACTACTGTGGTAATGGTTGTTGTAAGCAAATTCAATCAAAGCTATGTACTGATCCCAAGCTCTTTGAAACTCCATTATATATGCTCTAAGCATATCCTCTACAGTCTTAATTGTCCTTTCACTTTGTCTATCTGTTTAAGGATGAAACGCAATATTGAAACTCAACTTTATACCCATAGCCGACTATAGGCTCTTCCAAAACCTCAAAGTGAATATGGGATTCCTGTCTAATACTATAGACACTAGAATCCCATGTAGTCTCACAATCTCATTCACATACCTTCGTGCTAACTGGTCTAGTGAACTATTCTCTCTTACTGGTAAGAAATGGGCTGACTTAGTTAATCATTCCACTACAACCCATATAACATCATTTTTCCTCAGAGTCTTAGGCAATCCCATAATGAAATCCATTGTGATTCGTTCCCATTTTCCGTCCAGAATAGGTAACGAATAAAGCTTCTGAACTGGAGCCTGATGTTAGGCCTTAATTTGCTGATAAGTAAACACTTAGCTACATAACTGCTACTTGTTTCTTCATCCCTGGCCACCAGAAATGTTGCTTAAGCGTTTTATACATCTTGGTAGTACGAGGATGCATAGCATAAGCTATTACATACGCTTCCTCTAGAATTTCCTTTCTCAGTTCATCTATATTAGGCACACACAATTGCTGTTTTAACTATAATGTTTCCTCTGTCAATTCAAATTCAGAATCTGGATTTATCTTAATCAACTTCACCATTTCAGGATCTTTACTTTGAGCTCTTCTAATTCTATCATGCAACATCGGTCTCAACTTTAGTGTAACAATCAAGGCTTCATTTTGCTCTAAATTTAACTCTATATTCAAAGCTCTTAATTGAATCAAGCTTGGTAACCTCGATAACTAAATCTGAGCTATGCTGCTATTCAACTTCTTACTTAATGCATCAACCAATATATTAGCTTTTCCCGGATGATACTCAATCGTATAGTCATAATCATTTAATAGCTCGATCCATCTTCTCTATCTCATGTTCAACTCCTTCTCACCCAACAGATACCTTAAGCTCTTATGATTAGTGTATATCTGGAATGTCTCTCCATATAAATAATGTTTCCATATGTTTAAAGCAAAGACTACTGTTGTAAGTTCTAAATCTTGTACCGGATAGTTCATCTCATGAGACCTTATTTGTCTCGATGCATAGGCTATCACCTTGCTATACTGCATCAATACACATCCCAATCTTTGATGCAAAGTATCAGGTCCTATTTTCGGAGTCAAACGTGAGCACATCACTTTGTAGGGTTCTTATAATGGAATCTCATTAGCCATCATAGGTTCATATTTATTCTCATAACATCCCAAAATTCCATAATTAAGCATTTGATATACGACAATCCATTCTTATGTTTATATCCTCAATCGTCACCCTAAACATATTACTCATTTTATCTCTTATTTCCACATCAAACCAAGTACATTTCAAGCTCCATTCAAGCCTAAATGTATCATAGGATAGCATTAATCAGTCCACAATTTATAAATGTACATGATTTGGGACAATAGGTATAACTTTCACTATGGATGTCGGATGAAGGTCATTCAAGTACAGTTTTGAAGAAGACATTGATTTCTACAACTTTCGTGAAGACCTTAAAGAGCGATTTTGTTGTCTAGAGGGTCAGACATTTCACAATTATATAATTATCCCGAGATTGTCCGCTTAGCAGACATATGTCCCTCCAAATAGACATGAACTGAGCTGGAATGCTGGAATTCTCGAGAAAGCCCGCCCAGCGGACATTTACAATTCAATTTCTAGATTTTTAACTCTTACAAGTTACCTATGACCCCTCTATGCATATCTATCATTTCTAACTTATTTTCCTCATCATTTCCCTCCATTCTCACTTCCATTTCAGCTCAATATCATTTATAACCAAATCATAATTTATGTTTGGTCATCAATCCAAAAACATAAAACTCAAACTTATACACATTCATTGTAAATTTCTGCACATGTTCAACTCCCTTTATCACCTTCATTTCATCTCTAACTTATCACACTAATTCTTCCCATTTC
>JANZXP010000008.1:32593085-32624379 GCA_027576715.1 Erythroxylum flavicans
AGGACTCAGAAGAATACCCCGTTAGGAGACGGGAGTATGTCTACTGCATGAGAGAGAGAAGAAGAGGTTGGGATCAGATCGCGTCTGCATTGTGTCTATTTATTTGATTGTATTTTCCGCAAATTATTGTACTGATTTGTAATTAATTATTACAGTTAATTTTGAAAGATTTGTATTGAAATAATTGTACTGTGATATTGGAAATGGGCCCAAGTGGCTAATAAAAGTGTTTGTGATTTTTTTTCAGTGTGTTGTAATATGTTCTGCTTCCAGTTTAAATAGACAAAGTGTTTCAAAAAGTGGACACACATAATTGATAAGTGTATAGCGTTTAAAAAAAAATTTATACCGACTTTTGTTTAGTGAATGATCAGTGTTAAGTGTTAAGTGATGTGACACGCCACCCTCGCGGGGCACGGATTCGGGTATCACCATCGATATCGGGTTCGGGTCCGGCGGGAGTGGGGTGTTATATAAGAAATCCATTGTGAAATTCTATACCTAAATATTCAATATTTTGTTGTGCTAATTTAATTTTCTTTTTACTTAAAATTAATCCATTCTGTTGACATCTAGTTAAAACAATTTTTACTTTGTGTAGATGATCATCTTTACACTTATTTGAAAAATAATAAAAATATCATCTATATATGCTAAGGTAAATTCATCTAATCCTTCTAGATTATTATCCATAAATCTTTGATAAATATCAGAGGCTTGTTTTTATCCAAAAAGTAATACATTCCATTGGTAATGTTTTTGCGGTGGACATGTAAAGGTAGTTAATGGTTTTGTATTTTCATGTAATCTTAATTGCTATTATCCTGATTTTGCTTCTAATGTTGTAAACCATTAGTGTCCTTTTAATTTATTAATAATATAATCTTTTTGAGATAATTTATATGCATCTCCTATGGTTGCTTCATTTAATTTTTTGTAATTAATTACCATTCTTCGTTTTCCTCTTTTTTATTCATAATGATTATTGACGTAAAATGCTAGAGCTGAATGTTTGCTAGTACTGGGGGAAATTAATTATTTTTATAATAGTTCGGTACATTCATTGAAGAATTCTTCTATATCTTGTATTGTATAAGGTATATTATTTTTAACATTTATTTCTTATGTAGGATTTTTTAATTTTATTTCAATTAGTTGGTTGTTTGTATTTTTGATTGGGTCTAAAGGATTTTCACTGCAAATTTTATTTATTAATGTTTCGATTTCAGTTTCTAATGTTATGATATTAAGAACATCAAACTGTAAATGGTTTAATTTTTCAGTTATTAGTTGTAAGGATTTATAAGAAGTATTATGGTATATTAGAATTTAAGGATAATAGATTTTTGATTTAATTGTTTTATAAAAGGAGTTTTTAGAGTTATATAATGTGAATATTGACAAAATGGGTTATATAATTTTAGAAAATTATTTCCTAGGATTAAGGGTAATCCTGATTCTTGCTGATAAATAGATGGGACAATGAATGCATAATTTTCAATTAGAATATTATTATAATAACTTATATACCAAATTTCTTTTATGCTTCCCTCTGAAATTATTATTTATAACGGTTTTACTAAATTTTTCCAATTGTTTAATAATGTTTTTGATGTTATACAAATAGTTGCTCCTATATCAATATGTGTGTTTAGTATTTTATTCTGAATTATCACTTGAATACAAGGTAGTGTTCGGATTCAGTTGTTGATTCTGAACTTTGTTCATTATATTGATATAAATAAGATATTGTCGAGTCTGTCTCGTATTCAGATTCGATTGGTTCTAAATTGTACGTTAATGCAGAATTCAGAATATTAACTTTTTATTTACATTTATTTTGATTTCTTTTAGGACAGTTATTTGTATAATGACCTTCTGCTTTACATAACCAACATCTACATTGTTTTTTATTTTGAGGACAATAGTTTTGTTTAGGCTTATATTTTTTACAGACTTTTCGTCTAAAAAATTTATATGGTTTAGATAAAAAAGGTTTATAATTTTTCATGAATATTTTTTCCATGTATATCTCTTATATCGATGTTGTTTTCGTGATTTTAAATATTGTGGATAGTCACATCCATAGTGTCGTGGTACTTCAAAGTATTTAGAATAACATAATTGTATATCTTTATGTCATAATTTTTTATGTAATTTTGCCTCTAAACATTTTTGTGATAATAGTTCCTTAATAATTGATATAGCGCCACCTAAATTGTAAGCGATTAAATTAGCATTTTGTTTTAGTAAAAAGACTTCCTCAACTGTTTTATTCATAGGATATAGTAAGTTTTGAATAAATATTTGAATATACATTTTCTATTCTATTATGGTTAACTTATAATAATATTTTTTAAATTCGCAAATATATTCTTCAAGATGACAGATATCACAAATTCTCATATTGTTTAAATGCCATAATTTGTTTTTTCTTTATTCATTTTCTATTTCTTGTTTATAAGAAGCTATATATTTTCCAATAAATTCTTTATAAAGTTCATTAGTGATTATTTGAAAAGCTTTTCTAGGTTCTAATGCATTTAAAAATTCAGTAGTGTTTTCGTGTTTCATTATCTAATAGAAAATTTAAGACAATACCAGTTGTTTTATAAGTGATAAAATTTCATAAAGTGATAATATTTGTTAATCCATCAAAGGGTTTTTTTTACTTGTATATCCAGTGCCAATTTATTAGACTATTCTAATAATAGTTTTTCTGGTGCTATTACACAATCTAAATTTAAAATACCATCTAGTCCTCAAGTTATGTGTTTGGGGGTATATTCAGTCGAAAATTTTCTAATTTTGTTATTTTTTCTATAATACCCAAATCGATTTGATTCTTTTGTTTCTATAGGTTTAAAATTCCAATTATATTTATTTTGATTTTCTTGTTTTCGTTTTTCTCAACTTTGACTAGTTTCAGGCGGATCATCTTGGTTTTGCTGATTTGTATGTATTTCTTGGTCAGATTCATATCTATAAATAATTTCTTCGTTATCATTGATTGCTTTTATAGTTTCATATTTATTAATATTTTCTAATATTAATTTATTCACTAATTGAGTTATTTCAATAAGTTGGTTTTTAATATCATTTTCAATGTTATTATTTTCATTAATTATTGTGTCGTCTATATTTTCCATGGTTTAATTAACGTTATTGGGGGAGATTACTATGATACCACTAATTACCCAAAACTTGAGTTTTGGGTACGATCAGAATGAAATGTGGTATGCACAGAGTTAATCCCATGTTTTAGACATTTAAGGAACTTCCTTTTAAAGTTTTTTTTGTTTTCCACCAAGTCTGTAAAGGAGACCTTAATAAATAGCTGCAACATGCATGGACATATTGTTGCACCCTTCAAACTATACCCATGGATGATATCATAGAAAGGAATTCAACTGCCCAATATTCAAAATGAAAAGAGTTGATGCTTTGGCATCTACGACATATCTAAGCACAAATAAGAATGTAAATATACAAACCAATATCAGAGATTGATATTTTGACTATACGACAACAATGAATAAAATCTATATGAGCGTAAATGTGGAATCTCAAAGATTGCGGGTTTTAGGTATATAACTACAATGCACTCTCACCGCGCGGGAAGTGGACAACACAAGAGACAAGCTTTCGATTGGAGTAACGACGTCGTGTATAATAATTTCTACCCAAAATCGTTGGTCGCGTGAGACAATCATGATATCCAAACTCACGGAAATGTGATTATGTTCCTAGTTTTATCAATGATAATTAACGACAGGGGTGCTACTAGTGATGCCTAATGTGATGTAAAAATTACAGGCCGATATAATCCAAGATCCAAATAATATCTTATCGCTGTGGTAAAAAATTCAAAAATTATATTAAAAAATAAATATCCATAACTATTAATTGTAGTATATACGTTTTTGAAAAACTTTAAAACTTGGAATTATAAACTAAAAAGATGTATCCGAGTACAAACAATCTTTATATCTATACAAACAAAGCCTTGTTGGAAAACTTAATTACTATCCAATTACGTATTCTGATTTTCAAGTAACATAGAATTTTTTGGACTGTTGCAGTCCTCTCTTCTCTCCCGGTGGTCTCAACCCTTAAGAAACTCCAATTCCGTGGAGCTTGTAGACTCAACTTCTAAGCTACAACACCAAAAAATTAGGCGTTAAGCAGAAATTATAGAACCCATTGCTTCACGGATTATCCTGTCCAAGTCCAACACCGCTTCAGCACGTAGCTGAAAAACTGTGTGAAAGTGACACGATAACACAGACCCACGAAGCCACGTGTCACAAAGAACACAGAAGATGAGGTTGCTTTAACGTGTGGCCAACACAATACTCCCCCACCTGCCTAGATTGGCGAATCTTCTGTCCCTCTTTCTCGTAGATTTTTTATTTTCAACGCCGATTTATTGGTTTGCTCTAACACGATAAATAAGCCAACAAAGAAATATCCAGAGTAACAAACATATGAACAGACAGTTAGCCCAGAAAGATGGGAACACTTTCCATGACATGAACTCCCCGTTTAAGCCTGTTACTCTGTATGATACCACCATGGCTGCCACAGTGATTAAGCTTCACATACATCCGCAAAGCATAAATCAGTTCAGATTATGTGAAAACCGGAGAACAAGGGTGTTTAGTCAGGGTTTTGGTGGGTCCGGTTTTGAGTTACACAAGGGTCGTTACCGGTTGTGTGTGAGGCACTGTAGGTCGTTTAGGTCGGAGGATAAAGAGCAGGTGGAAGAGGAAGACAAGAAAAGAGCGAGAAAGCGTGGAATTTTGAGGAGAAATGAGCTTGAATTGAGAAAGGGGAATGGGGTATGGAGTCATTTGAAGGATGCTTTTTCTGTGTTGAGTAGGTTTGGTGCACAGTCAGATGTAGAGAACAATAAGGCTATGGCTAAATTGGAGGAATTTTTCTCGTCGGTGAGTTTAGAATAGATTCTTAGTTGTAGGAGAAATTTGTGTTGCCCAATTTATGTTATGAACAAGTTCCAACTTATCTTATTAATATTTGGGCAATTTACTTAATTTTTTGAGTGGTTGTGTGATTTTTGTAAGTTGAAACCAAATACTTAAGCTTTTCCATGTGATCCTTATATCTTATTGAAAAACTTAGTCGATTAGGTTTGAGGTGGTGAATATACAGGTTCATAGCCCACCATACAGCTTTGAGGTGCGGTGGGCTTGTGGGTGTGAGGGAGGAGGGGGGCATTCAGGAAGTCCAATTAGTGATTGCTTTGTCATTATTTTCTTTTTCTAAATTTTTGACCTCAGGGTAATTCATACTTCGTTTTCATATCTAACGAACACATTTTCAACTGTTCTTTCTCATGAACCAGATCGCCTTGCAAATTGGAAGATACATTGTGACCATGATGAGCACTGGAGTGATACTTGCAGTTGGTTTTCAGTTGTCAGGTTAGCTAATGTCATTGCGATCTGACTCGTGGAATTGCATTAACATGTATTGGTTCTTTGTCTGGAGTTCAAACATTTACTTTTGATGAAGGTGAGGACTTTTATTGGGTTGTTGTTGTTCATGTTGTTGAAGGTGGGGACAGTCAGATGAATACACTGATTTGGTATAGCTGGCTTGGAGGGATTATTATTGGAACTATGATAGGAGCTAACATGGTTCTAGACGAACATTGTCGAGCTGGTCCACGAAATGTTGTCATAACTGGCAGGTAAACCATCTGCACACTTTAGTCAAGTAGTTGGTTTGAACAGTTGAGCGCTATTTTTCAAATAAGCATGTTTTTACCTGATTTTCCCTTTTTGTGAAATTATATCGAATATTCTTGGACTTTGTTCTCTTAGGTATCATTGTTCTTTCAGCATAGAAAATGCTGATGGGTTTGGAATAAGTGAACTTATATTTCTATGTTGATGCATCCTTAGCACAAGGGGTTTGGGAAAAGCACTTGCTCGAGAATTTCTTCTTTCAGGCAGTCGAGTAGTAGTTGCTTCACGCAGGTAAAATGGTGGATTTTTTTTTATGGGTAATCTATTATTTCTGATTTCATTTGTTTTCACGACATCTTATAATTCTTTGATCTTGCTAAGGCAGTCCTGAGTCTGTGGATATGACAGTTAAAGAGCTTGAAGAGAACCTCAAAGAAGGAATAATTGCCTCATCTAAGATGAATTTAGCACATGCAAGAGTTGTCGGCATAGCTTGTGATGTTTGTGAACCATCTGATGTGCAGAAATTGGCAAATTTTGCTGTCAATGAATTTGGTTCTGTGGACATATGGGTGAGCACATTTCCTTTTCTACTGATCTAACTTGCTCTTTGATTAATTTTTTATAATCTCAAGCATAAGTTTATGAACGCTACAATTAGATGTAGACGGAGATAGGTTAACTGAATTGAGATGAAGTGGTTAATTCCTTTTCATTTAGTTTTAGGGGAGTCAGCACATGATGAAACGGACAGCTACATTTATGGTCTTAGTTAATTATTGGATCATCCCAGTTTTGGTCGCCAATAAAGAGCAAGATAGAGCGTCTTGCGTCGTCTTGATCAATCTGCTATTGTGTTAACTGTTCTCAAATTCCTCTGACTTTGCACATGGGATTTTCTTCTAATTCCTAATTTCTGACTTTTAATTTTTGTGTTTTAACTGAGACAGATAAATAATGCTGGCACGAATAAAGGTTTTAGACCCTTGTTGCAGTTCACGGATGAAGATATTGAACAGGTAGTTGGACAAGTAATACTAATTGGCAGTTGATGAACTCCATTTCATAATTCATTTCAAAATAGACGTGTAGTCTTCTTATACAATATTAAGTAGTGGAATATTTAAGAAAATGTGACAAGAAAATTGAGAGCTATTAGGATCTCACATACATACTTTCTTTCTTCCCCCCCTCTTTGCTTTTCCGTTAGCCTCTGTTCTTGTCTAGAAAGGGTTCAGATGTGCCTTTTATCCTTTACACTTGAGGTATTAATTCCTTCTACTCGATGTTTGCTAGATTGTCTCAACAAATTTGGTTGGATCTATTCTGTGTACCCGGGAAGCCATGCGTGTGATGGCAGATCAACCTAAGGGAGGACACATATTTAATATGGATGGTGCAGGTTCTGGGGGATCCAGCACTCCTCTTACAGCTGTGTAAGTTACTAACTTCGTATTACTTTCTAAACTAGACTAATATTCCTCGAGGCAGATACTAGGTTTTCTCAGTTATTAATTCCTAAAGCACATGGCATTTGTGGCGCTTGAAAATTCTTGCTTTTTCTTTTTTTTTTTCCTTGTTGAACTTGTAGTTATGGTTCAACAAAGTGTGGTCTTAGGCAGCTTCAAGCATCATTACTAAAGGAGTGCAAGCGATCAAAAGTTGGAGTGCACACAGCATCTCCAGGCATGGTTCTTACTGATCTGCTGTTGAGGTATATCGATAAAATTCCTTTTCTACTTGTTTTGCTTGTCAGAGCTAAAGTCCTAAATGATGGTTACATCCCTAGTTGCTACAACTAAAAATTATGTTTCCCATGTGTAGTTCGATCTGGATACAGTTCCCAATCTATTTGTTCCTGCATCTTTAAAAGTAGATGTGCTAAATGAAGCCTCTCCTACAGAATCTCTGCTCGTGGATGTAATAAATTTTTGTGTTTCCTTGCAGTGGGTCTACATTGAAAAATAAACAGATGTTTAATATCATCTGTGAGCTCCCAGAAACGGTTGCTAGAACTTTGGTTCCGCGAATGCGGGTTGTAAAGGGAACAGGGAAAGCCATTAATTACTTGACTCCTCCAAGGATAGTACTTGCATTGGTAACTGCATGGCTGCGCCGAGGAAGGTGGTTTGATGATCAGGTAATCTTGGTCCACCTGGAAATTTTTCGTAGGCAAGTTGAATTCATGAAGCTTGTAGTAGTAACCTATGTCTTAGGGTTAATCATCACTGCTTGGCTGGCTGCGAATTGATATTTCAATTTTGCAAAGAATTTCTCCCATCAATCTGCCTATGTAGGTTGATGGAATCATTTATCCATATTACCAAATGAGGCTGCTTACTGAGAAATGTAACTGCTTATATTTTCAGGGAAGGGCATTATATGCAGCTGAGGCTGACCGTCTTCGCAACTGGGCTGAAAACCGTGCTCGATTTTCGTTCACAGATGCAATGGAAATGTACACTGAGAATACTTGGGTATCTGTGTTTTCACTTTCCGTTGTTTGCGCCTTCATAATCCTTTCCAGCACTGGCAGCACATTTCCTGGAACATGATTCCACGTCTCTATTGCAATTATGATCTTGCACCAAACTCTCAGAGGAGGAGGAGCTAGTCAAGTGTTGAATATGAAGATTCGAATTCACAGGGTGGTTGGCCCTCATTAGGTCATTCTTATGCTCAGGATTTTTAGATGGATGAGCCCAGGTAATTAACTACCACCATTCATGTGTTGTGTAGTTGCACAGCTTCTGTAGCTTGCCTTGTAAAAATTAAAGTCTGGCATTCGGGTTTCTATGATTGTGTTCTCATTTGTCAACCCAAAATTGTAGAACTGCCCGTAAGATTGGATATAGAAATGCATTTAGTCTTATGGACATGTATCATATAGTTCATTCACTGCTTATGCGTCCCTTTATGCTAATGATTAAAACCCAGCATTTTGATAAACCACCAACTGATATAAAGTTTCATAAACTGCTAGCTGAATTTTACGTACGGTTTGCTTTTTGTGCTTAGACATGATGATATCGTAATAAGACGCTTGTGTAATCACTTTTGAATCTCACGTACATGGTAATTGCAACTTCATCTTCTTCGGATAGCATTGGGAAGTTCAATATACTATTGCTATTATTTATTCCCTTAGTAAGTTATTTAAGTTTGATGGGCCTATCGAACATACCGTACAACATTTGCTGGTTTAAAAAAAAAAAACTAATATTTTTATCTGAATAATTCTCGATTTTCCACGTCATAAGCCAATCAAACAAACTTTTAGTTGTCGCACAACTTAACGGTTCTTAAAATTTTCAAGTTGTAGAAATTTCATTTACCCAGGGAAAGGGTTTGAACTCAATTCTTTTCTATAGGATGGTAAGATGTGTGCAATTTTATAGGTTTTGTATCTGTACGTTTATGCTCGAGGACTAGACATAATTTTATCCTTACAAAATATTAATCAAGTGGAGAGAACAAATTTGTACCTTTGACCCAACGTTTCTATCATGAACATGTATGCCTGCAACGTTTCTATCATGAACATGTATGCCTGCAACGTTTCTATCTTCTCAAATGGCCTTTAGCTCTTTGCAAAATACCAGGTTCCGTTACTGAAAATGATGTTTCAACTCGAACGTTTTTCAGTGTGCTCGTTATTTCTCTTAACTTTGATCCACTTTTCTCCACTAAAGTAAAGTAAAGTAGAAAACACGACTTCATTAGCTGTAAAAGTTTAGAAACAAATAGAAGCTATCTTGTTTTAATGTACTAATTTTCTTCCACGATTATGTGAATATAAAGTGAAGAGAAATTTAATTTGGGAATTAGGGATTTCAAATCCTAAATCTTGGCTTGGTTAAAAGAACATGATACTCTCTTATGATTTAAGTAATTTTATAATATTTAATATTTAATATTTTTTTGTAGTTTTTAGTTTTTTTTTAAATATCTTCATTTAGATTTACATTTAAAATAAAAGTAAAACACACATTATAAGAATATTTACATAGACCAATTAAATGTTACTAATAATGTACGACTCAATTTAGCTTTAAAATTTGTCTCGACTCAAAACTAATGATTTAAAATAATTATAATAAATTATTAATTTTAATCAAGTTTAATAAGTAACATTTTATTGGTTTATGTGTGATATTTATATCATGTGGTAGTGGTGGTGAAGGGTCCTATCAAAGCTGCTATCGAAGAATTCACCACTATGAGGAAAAGAACAAACTAGTCATACAACATCTAAAGCAAGCCTGTCAACATCCATAAGCTTTGAAGATTCTTGCTAAAGGCTAGGGCATTCTACAACATTGAAATGCTACTCTCACCAAAAGCATTTCATGCTATAAATTCACCATTCACCTTATCAAAGGTAGCATCCTATTTGATTTCCTATCTCTTCATATTAGTTCGATCACTATCTTGAACCATATCTCTCTCCTCCTTGCCATGGCTGACCTACCCACTACTGCCAAAACAAAGAAGTTCTTTTCTCCAATTGCTGGTACACCTACTATTAATGCAGAAGTTGCATCTCTTGCCCGATTGAACCTATTCTATTACCTACACCTCTTCCTCAACCAACCAACTCACCTTGCAGCCCCTCACTGTTTAAGCTCATAGCACCATACCTCAATGTGTTCTTTCTTAATGGTCTATTTTCTAAGAATGCATTATAGTATCTCTTGGCTTTCTCTGCCCTTTATGCTTGTGTTGTCACCTTACCTCCTCTACAGGTCTACCAATATACCTGTGACCGAGATAATGAAAGTTCTCTATTATAGACTTTCCTTGGGTGGTATCAACCACTGGAACAATGAAGAAGACAACTTTCCATAGTCATTGAACATCATCGATTATAGGAAGCGCCTTTAAAGAAACAACAGGCATAATGTTTCTTTATTCTACACCACTCATATCTCACAACACGTATTGGTGCAATCTATTCCAATAATAGAGTCTTTTTCCATCACATGTCATTCTACTGGGCAAGGTATAAGGAAAATGTCCTTGAATCTCTTAGAAGTTTTCTTAAAGATGTCAACCATTTTCCTCAGCATACACCTGTCATGTCTACTTTTCTTGAACCTACCCAAGAGAATTTATTCCTGTGAACCTGAAGCACCATAAGTAGACATACCAGGCCCAAATGGCCCAATATATTTTGAATCTGATGATATAACGCCAGTCCAAATTTCCTCTAATACTGTAGGACGTTTACAACCTCCGACCTCCTTCTTCCAAGATGCACAAGATCCCAATGATGATATTTTCATCCCTAATGAAGAAGAGCTTAATCAATTTCTGTAAAGCATTTACACAGACGATGCCAGCCTAGTAGAAGACAAAGGACCTACAGAGCTCATTCTGACCCTGGCAGCTCAAGTGAAGGAGTTTCTCCTTAAAATCTCCATTCGTGACAAGAACCAATTCGACGTGACCGATGCTTAGGATTCCACTTTTCACTGCGGGACCCTTATATTAGTTGTCTTTATAATTATGTGTCTTTTCTAAAGTGTCATTATATTGTGAAAGAATCTTTGGGGACAACCTTATTTGTTTAAAGATTCCTTTTAACCTCTTAGGAATATTTAGGACCTATGTGTTTTCCACTTTTTACTATTTACTTTTTTAAAGTTGTGTGAATGATTGTACCTAAGGAATTTTTTCCTTAAAGTTATCTGTTTTTATTCCCTTGTTTAGTCTATAAAAGCAAGCCTTCTCTATCATTGTAATCAAACTAAGTTTTTTAGGGACTTTGAAAAGAGCTTGATCAATAAGAAAAATATTACGTGGTTTCTTTCTATGGCTTCTCTCTAAGTTCTCCCTCTTCTAAAAGCTTGATTCTTAAATAATGTAGTTTTGGTCGTACAAAAAGACAAGTATGTTCTACACTTGCTTGTTCAAGATTCTATGTATCAGAAAGTCTTAGACTGTAGATTCTGTTTGAGGTCGTTAAATCTGGGAGAGATTGGAGGTGTAAGGTTCCTAAGAGACAAGCCTTAAGATTTTGTGTCCACAGAGAGAAAGGGCTTGTGTATCTTGGCTAGTATACTTAGAACTTACACTATAATCTTCCTTTGTTTTCTCTTATCATCGATGGATGACTTGTTCCTAAGCACATGATTTGGTATTCCCTGAGCGCTCTGACCAGGGACATGTACCGATGTAATCTATTCCAATAATTGAGGCAAACGAGGCAACCTTTGGTCAAAGAGCTTGGGGAATACCAAATCATGTGCTTAGCAACAGATCATCCGTTGAAGATAAAGGAAAACAAAGCAAGCAGGTATGCTGGCCGAGATACAAAAGTCTTTTCTCTCTATAGGCACAAAATTTCAAGGCTTGACATTTAAGAACATTACACCTCCAATCTCGCCCTGTTTTAACGACCTTAAACAGGATTTATGGTTTAAGACTTTCTGATACACAGGATCATCATGAAGAGGCAAGTATAAAGCATATTTGTCTTTCTGTATAACTAAGACTACATTATTCAAGAATCAAGCTTTCAGGAGAGGGCGAACTTAAAGAGAAACCATAGAAAGAAACCACATAATATTTTTCTTATTGATCAAGCTCTTTTCAAAGTCTCTAAAAAACTTAGTCTAATTACAATGATATGTGCTTAATTGATTGTATAATTATTTCATAACACTTAGCGATTAATACTATAAAAATGCTTAAGATACTTGCTTTGACTCATATATGGTTTTAGGCACAATTAGAAAGTGAAAGAGCTAAAGTGAGTCGAAAGCACTATATTTGAGCCATTTTTCGAAAATGCACACTCATTTGTCTTCATGAAGCAAAAAGAAGAAGAAAATTAGAGCAAGAAGAAAATAAGAAAAGCTTTTCAAAATAACGTTTGTTGGACTAGAAGAAAATATGAAAAATTCAGTCTAAAAGAAGAAATCAAAGAAGTTGCCAAATAAAACAACATAATAACTTGGAAGGAGCAAAGTAGTTATAGAAGATCAACTGCAAAACGACAGAAAAACACAACAGCTAGGAATGCAAAATGATAACATCTAAGAAGTAGTTGGAAGGAGTTAAACGGCAGCTCAGATTGGAAGCAAGGATGATCAAAACACAAGCAACATTTGCGTTTCTTGCAATAGTTGGAATAAAGCATAAAACGCAGACGTTAGGCCAAAGCATGCAAGTAACCTTTGCGTTTCATGCTGCAGCTGGAACAAAGCATGAAATGCAGACGTTGAGAAAAAACATGCAAGCAACGTTTGCATTTCATGCTTTTTTACTTCTCTACTACTTATGCGTTTTTGCCCAACGTTCGCGTTTCATACTAAACGCATAAGTAGTAGAGACGTAAAAAAAGAGGTGTGAGGGCCGACAATATAAAAGAATAGGGGGTTTTCTTCAGGGGACACCTTTATGGGGAACTGAAGCAATTTTGTCTTGGTAGCTCTCGGTTTTAATAGAGAGAAAGGGCAAAGCTCTCAACCTTGAGAGACCCATAGAGGGGTAGTGTTATGAATGGTGAGCGTTCCACATCAGATGCCACGGGAACAAATGACGTTGCAGCTACACAAGCATTAAGAAGGAGCAGTCGCACACGGACACGCCCTCGTAGATTGTATGATTAAGCAGAATTGCAAAGGCACAGAAAGTGTGACAAAAGAAGGCATATAAGCCAAATACGGTTAGAAAAAGGACAGGGAATGTTTTGATTAGAAATGTCTATTTTCTCTCCCCACCCACTGCTATTTCGCACTTTGCCATGTCAGGTGACCGTTCCCCTAACACCGTTCGGTTTGTTGGCACCGTATCTGGTTCCGCTATACACATCTTGCTTGATGGGGGAGTACCCATTGTTTCATACAATCTCGGGTTGCTAAGTTTCTTCATCTTCTCATTGAACCCACTGCTAGTTTTGGAGTGTTAGTGGGTAATGACGAAAGACTGCTCTGCAGTGGAATCGTTTGACAGGTTCCCATTTGCATTCAGTAGCACACTGTTTATGTTGATTTATTTGTTCTGCCGTTGCAGGGTTGGGATATTGTGCTGGGTGTTTCTTGGCTTGCCACACTAGGCCCGGTACTCGTGGATTATCGTTCCTCCAGTTTTGAATTTAACTCAGGGAAAATCACTGTTCGTTGGAAGGGAGATTCGTCTTTGTTGGCTCACCCTGCCTCTCTTCATGCCTTGCGATGAATTCAGCACTCTGATTCTGCCATGATTTTCTACCGCCTGGAACTTTCTCGTCTCGAAATCGAACATTCTATGGTCCCATCTGACGCACACCCTGTTGAATTGCAGCAAGTTTTAGATGATTTTGCTGATGTCTTTTAGAAGCCAAGTGGCTTGCCACCATCGCGTTCCCAGGATCACACGATTCCTCTTCCCCCTACCACGCCTCTAGTTAATGTCAAGCCATATCGCTACCCTCATTATTAGAAGCAAGAGATAGAGAAGCTAGTTACAGAGATGTTAAATGATGGGATAATCCGACCTAACAACAGTCCCTTTTCTTCCCCGGCTCTGTTGGTTCGCAAAAAGGATGGCTCTTGGAGGTTTTGCGTGGACTACCGCGCTCTCAATGCCGTCACTATACCTGACCGTTTTCCTATTCCGTCTGTTGACGAATTGTTTGATGAGCTTCATGGTGCTTGCTTTTTCTCAAAACTTGATTTGTTGGCCAGGTATCACCAAATCAAAGTCAAGCCATCGAATGTAGAGAAGACATCATTTCGCACTCACGATGGTCACTATGAATTTCTGGTTATGCCCTTTGGGTTAACCAGCGCACCATCTACCTTTCAATCATTGATGAATGATATCTTCCGGCCCTTTCTTTGTAAGTTTGTTCTAGTTTTTTTCGATGATATACTCATCTACAATCCAACGTGGCGATCACATTTGGATCATTTACGAGTTGTGCTGCAGCTGTTACGTGACCATCGTTTGGTGGCGAAGTTACCCAAGTGTTTATTTGGGCGGAAACAAATTGGCCATCTCGGACACATGATCTCTAGCAAAGGGGTGGCGGTAGATTCGGATAAGATCAAGGCTATCCAATCTTGGTCTGAATCGAAATCTGTTAAAGATGTTAGAAGCTTTTTGGGCCTCACAGGATATTATCGTCGGTTTATCCGTAACTATGCTCATATTGCAGGGGCACTGTCTGATTTGTTACGAAAAGACAATTTCCATTCGGATTCATCCACGTAGAAGGCTTTTGACACTCTTAAGAGCTTGCTTGCGTCTGCCCCTATGCTGTGCCTCCAAGATTTTGCGAAATCTTTTACAATCGAAACTTATGCTTCTTCGATTGGCATTGGTGTGATATTGTCACAAGATCAACATCCGATAGCATTTTATAGCCAGAAGCTCTGTCAATGAATGCAAACAGCTTCTACTTATCACAGGGAGATGTTCGCGATAACACAAGCAGTGGCTAAATGGAGACAGTACCTCTTAGGCCGCCAATTCACTATTCTAACAAACCAGCAGTCTTTAAAGAATCTCACTGAACAAGTCATCCAAACTCCCGAACAGCAACGATGGCTTACGACATTGGTTGGTTATGATTTCGTCATTCAGTATCGACCCGGGAGACACAATCAAGCTGCGGATGCCTTATCCCGGGTGACGTTTTCCCATCTCTATCCATTATCTACAGTTAGTTATGATTTGGTGGATCAGTTAAGATGCGCTAATCAATCTGATCCCGATTTACTCGCACTACAGCAACGGATATTACAGGATCCCTTGACGGTCCCGGGATTTTCTTTTACGGATGGCTTAATTTTTTTTAAGGGACGACTGGTGGTGCCTGCGGATTCTCTTCTTCGCCAACAACTCTTACATGAGTTTCATTCCTCCTTAGTTGGCGGCCACGCTGGTATGACCCGCACCTTCCATCGTTTGTCTTCAAATTTCTATTGGCAATCTATGCGTAAGGATGTGCAGGAGTTTGTCGTGAGCTGTCAAACATGCCAACGTATGAAGGACTCAAACTTAAAACTTGTTGGCCTCCTTCAGCCCTTGCCATTGCCAGACATGGTTTTTGAGGGAGTATCTATGGACTTTATTACCAGACTTCCTTCTTCTAAAGGAAAGACAGCGATATTAGTAGTTGTTGATCGCTTGTCTAAATACGGACATTTCATTGCAATGTCTAATCCCATCACAAGTGAGCCTGTGGCAGCGGTTTTTGCATTTGAAATTATTCGGCTTCATGGAGTCCCCAGCTCAATTGTTACGGATAGAGACCCAAAGTTCCTTACCCCCTTTTGGAAGGAGATCCATCGCCTACAGGGAACCACTTTATGTCCTAGCACTGCCTATCACCCCCAAACTGATGGCAAACAAAGGCACTAAATAAAGTTCTGGAGATGTTTCTACGTTGTTTTGTTGGTTCTGTTCCCACTTCTTAGCCTTCACTGCTTCCTTGGGCAGAATACTGGTATAATACTTCATATCAACCTTCTGCACACATGACTCCATTTGAGGTGCTATATGGGCGTCCACCACTAACCTTGGCTCGTTATATACAGGGAACAGCGGGAAATTCACTGGTAGAGACACAACTGCTTCAGTTTGATGTGCTACTCCAACAGCTCAAACACCATTTGACTCGCGCGCAGAACCGGATGAAAGAAAATGCTTACTTGCGACATCGTGAATTGAGCTTTGAGGTGGGAGACTGGACATATGTGCGTTTACAGCCATATCAACAACACTCACTACGTCTCCGTCGACATAGTAAGCTTGGTCCCAAGTATTTCGGACCTTTCCAGGTCATCAAACGAATAGGCGCTGTTGCTTATAAGCTTAATTTACCAGAAGCTGCCCGTATTCATCCAGTATTCCATGTCTCTTTACTTCGCTGTTGCACTGGAATACCAGCAAAACAAATCACACCTTTGCACTTAGTGGATACAACGTCCAGTTTAATCCTACAACCAGCAGAGGCGCTTCAACGTAGATTGGTGCAACGTGGCTCGATGGTTGTTGAGCATTGGTTGATTAGGTGGGATGGGTTAACCAGGAATGAAGCAACTTGGAAAGACAAAGATCGACTCCTCCAGTGCCATTCTTGTCACAACCTTGCGGACAAGGTTCCTTTTCAGGGGGATAGTATTGTTATGAATGGTGAGCGTTCCACATCAAATGCCACGGGGACAAATGACGTTGCAGCTACACAAGCACTAAGAAGGAGCAGTCGCACAAGAACACACCCTCGTAGATTGGATGATTAAGCAGAATTGCAAAGGCACATAAAGCATGAAAAAAGAAGGCATATAAGCCAAATACGGTTGGAAAAAGGACAGGGAATGTTTTGATTAGAAACGTCTATTTTCTCTCCCCTTCTTTCTAGATGTTTTCTTTCTTTTCTGTAATGTGGTTTCCTAGCGACCCTGAACATCAGTGATTTGGAAGGATATTTTCATTTTTCTTTTCTGCTATTGTGCTCATACGTTCCAGGTAGCTTTCCCGACACTGGTTTGGAGGTAACATCGATGCCAACCACCTAGTTAAGTGTATTTTCCTTATATTTGTTGTTTTCTTTCTCTCTTTAGAAATTGATTATGTCATCCAATGTGTATGGATTTAGGTATTGTGAAAAGATGATTTTAATGGATTCATTAGATCATTTTATTACAAACCCATCGCTAGAATATTCAATATAATCCGTAATTGTTATGTTGAAATCCATTCGTAGGGACTAACGGTTCGTAATTATTAGGGATAACATAACCTAGGTTAAGTTACGCATCGTATATGGTTATTGACTTGATTAATTAGTTTTCCTAATTTGTAATGCTACTACCTAATTGAATATATAGATCGTATCTTAGGTTATTCAATAGTTAGGTTTAATTAACGATCGTATCTTAATTAAATAATACCTAAGGGAAAACTCAAGTTAATAGATTAATCACGATTAATGGTTTCAAGGAAATGTTTGAAAATAACAAATCATTGAAATATGTTTAATTAGGTGTAGGCTGAGATTGAATCGAAGAACCGGGTCCCTAAGAAATTTACCACTTTCATTTGTTTTCATTAGGTTAGTTTTATTTTATTTTCTTATTTTAAACCAAACGAAACCCTACCCCCCCCCTCCCAAAAAAAAACCTAAATACCAATTAATTTCATTTCAAAAGCTAACCGAATACTCTCTGTAGGATCGACCTAGACTCACCATTGCGATATTAGTAGTCTAGTTTATTTTGTATACTGTTAGACACGCTACCAATTTTGACGTCATTGTTGGGGAGTGTCTTTTTCAGTTTTGCTCTTGAATTTAATTGGTGTTTTTATATACTTGTTTGTAATTAGTTTCATTTCAATTATTTCTTGATCTTTTCACTTTTTATTCAATGTTTGTGTGTTAAAAGAACTAAATATATGGACAGAAGTAATTTTTTTATAACTCATATTCTTAATCCTATAACCATGTTTGGAGTGATCATACAAATTTTAACTATGGATGGGACAATCAACATAATTACTTCCCTGATAATATGCAGGATACACAACACTTCTTTGCTTTCAAATTGTGCCTAAAATCACATATGAGTCAAAGTGAGTGTCTTAAGCAATTTCATGTCAATAATCACTAAATGTTATAGAATAATTTCATAATCAATTAAGCACCTATCAATTTTTCCCACACTTAGCTTTTGGCTGTTCTCAGGCAAAACATCAAAATCAAGCTCAAAGACCCAAAACATTTACTCATTTCTCATATGTTCCAAGAATACATAATCATAAACAAAGATAAACAACTTTCAAAAATCATAGCAAGAACTTAACATTCCAAGTTCTTACTCAAAATCAATCAGCATTCAATATCTTCGAAAACTGAACAATCTAATGGTAAACTTGGAAAATATGTTTAACTAAAATATATCCACAGGTACACTCAATACCATTCATGACTGTGACAATCCACAACTTTGCATATCATTTCATTTCTCCACCACTAGAGTTCACATCCAAAATCATAGATGAAAGGACTTTTCAAGGTTGTAATGTGGGCAAAGGTAAGGTGAGATGTATTTGGGTCAAGAAGCATGAGAGTCATTAAAGCTAGTAAAACAAATGTACTACTCAATTATACCACCAAGTGCACAAGTTAACATTCATACAAAACTGGGTACCGTTAGGTATGACGAATGAAACACTTATATCTCACAATCGAAATCAGCTCCCACACACAAACCATATAAAGCATATACTAATCCAAAGGAATCACTTATACAATTGATGACAATACATTGAAAGCACAAAAGTGAACCTTCCAAGCCGACATCTACCTCATATTCAACATACTTAAATAACATATTCATTACAACTCCAAGAAGATGCATTAATTATGAATAACTTTGCAAACTTATATACACTTCTTCCTTGATAAATTTATTTAAACAAAAAAATTCATTCTTTTTCTTTTTCTTTTTCTTCTTTCTTTCTTTTTCATTTTCTTTTCTTTTCTTTTCTATTTTTCTTTTTTTCTTTTTCTTTTCTCTTTTCTTTCTTCCTTTATAAAAATTAAAATAAATTACATCAATATGGGAATTTCAATGATAAGACATAACAAAACATTCCAACATTAACTAACCCACACATATGTACACCCTCATACTTACACTTTTGTACATCCACAAGCTCACCAATCACAAATGTTCTACTAGCTTTATGGCTTGGGTCGGACATTTGGTTAAGTATAAAGTATTTAATATGGTTGACATAAAAAGAAAGGCTAATAAGGCTCAAAGGGGCTTATCAAAAAGGAAAATCATATAATGGGTAAGCTATTTGGCTATTGTGGTTCGGAAAAGCAAAGAATGCCTAATCATATCCATATCAATGCATGTGATAAAAATGTGATCTCGAATAGAAATTCAAGGCAAAATCAGGATGTACACGTCATAAAGGTAAGACATTATCAAAAGACAATAAGACTGATATGAATATGTCAGTCAAATAAGGCTCAAAATCTCACCGGCTTTGTCTACCACTAGTCACTACTCTTCTAAAGATAATACATATCGATCAATCACAAGAGTAAAAATACACGCTAAAGTTGCCATGAAATTCTGTAGTCAACTCATTCTCTAATCATTACTATATAGTCCTAGAAGCAATAGAAAATGAGAAAATGTTTGTTTCATTTGTTTTAAACTTTCTCTCATTTTGATTGAAAACTTAAAAGCAAACAACAAATAACTAACATAGAAACACACATGAAAATAAAAAGTAATATGGAAATGTAAAGAAAAGAAATTTACTTCCTTTGGGTTGCCTCCCAAAAGGTGCCTTTGTTTAGGGTCGCTGGCTCGACTTCATGTTTCCTCCTCACGTGACAAAATTGTGATCTTCAGGTGTCACATGCGGGTCCTCCACGTGAGGTTCTTCTAGATAGGGTCTCAGTTGATGGTCATTCCCATTTAGCATCCTCGCTATCCTTATACTCTCGATCTTTATTGAGTTTATATCTTCTTAAAAATCTCGAATGTCTCTTAACCCTTTTCTTCCTCGTTTAATTGCTCTAAACTGCTTGGTAAAAGTAAAGAATCATTCTCAACAAAAAAATGGAACTTAGTATTTACCTTCGAGCTAAAAGATATAACTTTTTCTGCTTCGAGCTCCTCCTCTTCTTCTTCTACACAAGCAACTCCTTGAGTAATGCTCTCAAAATTCTCAAGCTTTTCATCACTTTGTAAAGTTTCCACATAAACGTCCATTGGGTACACGTCAGGTTGATACGATTACTCCTCTTCCATTTGTGATTCTAGGTAGTCGATCCTCGCTACCATCTCACCCAGTTGGCTTGCCATGCTTTGGTTTCTAGACGTTATATGCCTCATATCCTCCTGGAACCGTTGCAACTGTTGTTGTAAGCTCTATTGTAATTGGAGACTGTTAGCAATCACAACATTCATCAATTCTTCCAAAGATTTACCTGAGTTTTGACAAAAAGCTTCTGGTTTATATGGGAATTGCTGTGTATCATGTAAACTATCATGGAAGTAATTCTGATGATTATCCCATCCATAAAAAAAGTTAGGTTGATTAGTCCAAACATTATTATAGGATTGAGGATATGAGTTATAAAAGAAATTACTTCCATCCATATCTAATTTTTTCACAAATATGAAACAAAAAAATGAAAAGATCACAAAATAACTGAAAAGAAATCAATTACGAACAAATATATACAAAACATCAATTAAATCACAAACAAAAACTAAAACACCGCACTTCTCGGCAACAACGTCAAAATTGACAGTGCATCATAATGGTAGTCAAAATAAAATAACTAGACTACTACTATAGCGGTGGTGAGTCTAGGTCGATCCTACAAAGAGTGTGTGCAAAGTTTATGAAATGAAATTAATCGATATTTAGGTTTAGGGGGTTTTGGATTTTTCAAACAAGAAAATAAAATGAAACTAGATTAATAAAAACAAATTAAAGAAAACATACAAAATGATAAAAGTGGGGAATTCGGTAGGGACCTAGTTCTTTAGTTCTATCTCGACCTACACCCTAATTAAGCATATTTCATTGATTTGTTATTCTTAAACCTCTCCTAGAAAATATTAATCGTAGTTTAATAATTAACCTGAGTTTTTCCTTAGGTATTGTTTAATCAAGATACGATCATAATTAAACCTAACCACCGAATTACTTAGGATACGATCTCTAGATTTAATTAGGCTGTAGCATTACGAATTAGGAAAATCGATTCATCAAGGCAACAACCATATACGATGCGTCATTTAACCTAGGTCATGTTATCCCTAATGATTACGAATCATCAGTTGCTACACATGAATTTCAACATAACAATTACAAATTACATTGAAATTCTAGCAATGGGTTTGCAATTAAATGATTCAATGAACACATTAAAATCATCCTTTCACAATACCCAATGAGTTCATACATAAATAATTGAACAATAATGAAAATCCGATTATCCATACACAAGACCTAAATTAACTAACATAGGATAACAAAATCAATTTCTAATGAGAAAAAGAAACAACAAAACAGTAAAACACACTTAATCTAGGTCATCGGCATCAATGTCACCTCCAAACCAGCGTTGGGACGTTTAGCCCTTCGTGGGTCTCTCATAAGAAAATGCTTCAGCCCCCATAAAAATACCCTATCTAAAGACCCCTTGTAACACCTCCACACTTCTCGCAGCTCTCTTCTGTTCTCTATTTTATTTTCGATTATATTTTCTATTCTATCTCACGCTACTGTATTTGATGTGACAAATAAACATGTTATGCCCACCTTACTGTTCACCTATCTTTTTAACCCTCACGGACTTCTCTTTTGAATGCTACGTTTAACGCAGACGTCTGCGTACTGTGCTTCCCATTTGCTACGCTGTCATTTTGTGCTGCTACTTCCCAGCTGCGCTGCGTCGTTTTGGTCATTGACTGCTTACTTCCAACTGCTTTCATCAGTTTCTAGCAGTTATTTGCATTTTTTTCTTTTAATTTTTTTCTTATCTTTTAATTTCTTCTTCTTGCTTCATAAAAACGAGTGAAAATTAATCTTCGAAAAATAGCCCAAGTATCGTGCTTTCGACTCACTTTAAATTCTTTACTTCTAAATTGTGCCTAAATTCACATATGAGTCAAAGTGAGTATCTTAAGCAATTTCATGTCAATAATCACTAAATGTTATAGAACAATTTAATAATCAATTAAGCACCTATCAGAAAATAACAGTTGTCTTTGGACGATGCACAGGGGTAGACAACACATAACCCTCTGAAAGCAAAAGGAAGCCATAGCTATTGACCCAATAACGAAAATGCAATCCAAAATTGACAGCTTAACCCGAAAGTTGAATAACATGAAAGTCTTCTCTTCAACTCCTGTTAAAGCAATTCAACAGAGATGTGAGCTATGCGGACAAGACAATCGTGATACCATCAACTTTTTTCTAATACAAAACAACGAACTGGAGCAACTTAAGTACATGGGAGCACAATTTGGTCGTGAAGGGGGAACAATCTCTACTCAAACACTTATAATCGTGGGTGGAAGAATCACCCGAACTTTTCTGGTCAAACAATGTAGAAGGTCAATTCTGAACTTAAGAGTCGTCTAGATTCCAACAGGAAAAACCCACTTCCATGGACTCTAAGTTAGACAAAATCTTAGAAAAGATTGGGAGTATGGAGGACGCTCACAAGAAGTTAGAAGGACAATTTGAACAAGCAACAAAGAATCACGCCTCTTCCATCCACAACTTAAAGGTTCAAATAAGCCAATTGGATGATGCATTATCGACACGAAGTGTGGGAAGCCTTCCAAGTAACACCAAGACAAGTCTAAAAGAAAGGATAATGCTAATCACCCAGACCATTGAATAGAATATCAATCGAGCTAAAGAAGAATGGGAAGAAGAAAAGGAAAAGGCCAACGAACATTCCCTGCAGAGTAAATATAACCTGACAGAAATTAAGAAATATCAACCTACAATTCGATACCCCATCCTAGCGCAAAGAAAATAAAAGGAAGCTTAATTGAATGAAGTTCTTGGTATAATAGGGCAACTAAAAATGTGAATCGCTCTTACAGAATCCTTAAAAGAGAAATTGATAAACCGAGAGGAACCAAAAAAGTTTGAGAGTGAAGTAGTGAGCAAAGAGAACTCCAAAAAAGTGGCAGCATTACCATGGAAGCAAGATGATCTAGGATATTTTTACATTCCATGAACTATTGATAGTATCAAAGTGGATAAGGCTTTTGCAAACTTAGGAGCTATTATAAGTATGATGCCTTACACTTTATGAAAAAGATGGAGTTAGGTGAAATAACACCCATTAGGATGCGTGTGCAAATGGCTAATAGATCAATCCATCGTCCTAGATGTGTAGTTTATGAAATCTATAGTAGCGCTACCATTACATGACCCATTTGAACCACCGTGAGCAAAAGAAGAATGTCAAATTAACGATGGTAAACGAAGCACTGTATAGGAGGCAACCCATGATTTTTAACTTTTTATTGTTTCATCTTTCGTATTAGATTAGGTTTCTAGTTTTGTTTGTTTGTTTTTGATATAAGTGAACACCTTGAAGAAATCAAGCATAAGTATGACTTGGGTTTTCTTTTTCCTTCTCTTTTCATAAGATATGGGAATTGTGTGGAAGGGAAAACAATAAGGTGATTATGCAAATATAAGGTATGGAACGAACTTGGGAGTGACATGAAGGAATGCATCTGACAGTAGCGCGTCGTAACACTAGTCAAAATAAACTAGACCTACTACTGTAGCAATGGTGAGTCTATATCGATCTCAAAGAGAGTGTATGTAAAGCTTTTGAAATGAAATTAAATGGTGTTTAGGTTAGGGGGTTGGTTGGTTTATCAAACAAGAAAAAAAATTGAAGTTAAAATAAAAAAGCAAATTAAAGAAAACATGTAAAAATGATGAAAAGTGATGAATTCATTAAGAACCCGATTCTTTAGTTTAATCTCGGCCTAAACCCTAATTAAATATATTTTATTGATTTGTTATTCTTTTACCTCTCTTTGAACTATTGGATGTAGATTAATAATAAGCTCTATTAATCCTAGTTTTTCCTTAAGTCATAATTAATTAAGAAGAGCTTGTTAATTAACCCTAGCTATCGGATAACCTAGGAAAGTTCGCTAAGTTCAATTGAACAATCACATTATGAGTGAGAAATACAGACCAATCTAAGCTATAATCACACAAGCTCGGATTTTTTAACCTAGGTTATGTTATCCCTAATGATGACAAACCATTAGTCGCTCCAAATGAATTGGAAAAACAACAATTACATATTGAATTTGATTCTAGCAATGGGTTCTTACATAAAAATAATCAAATAGGGCATTCAATCATTCTTACACAAGACTAAAACATTAAACATAGAATAACATAATCAATCCATAAGGTAAAGAACAACAAACAATGAAAGAAATGCTTAACCGAGTTATTGGCATCAATTGCACCTCGAATCGACATTGGGACTTCTACCCCTCCATAGGTCTCTCATGGTTGAGATCTTCCATTGCCCTCTTCAATGTTGTCTCCTAAAGCGCCCTCTCGATTCCCAAATGAAAAAATCAAAACATTTCATAAACCTCTCTGCCGTCACATGTCTATTTATATTAAAAACTAGGGTTTCGAGTAGCATATGTGTGAAAGTCATAGCCATGACATGTTGAATCATAGACGTGACTTTAACTCATGGGTATGACTACCTGAGACACACCCATACAAGGTGAGTGACGACCATGACATGTTGTTTCATGGTTGTGCATCATTAGTCATGCCTACGACACTTTGTGTCACAGCCTTGACTTGTATTCTTACGACTTCACTTTATTTTCTACAATATAGACTCTTCATCTGCATGCATTTTCTTGTCTTCTCTTGCTCTAATCCTTCTTCTTCTTGTTTCATGGAGACAAATGAGTGTGAATCTCAAAAAGATGGCTCAAAGATTGTGCTTTCGACTCACTTTAGCTTTTTTGTTTCCGAATTATACCTAAAACCAAATATGAACTCAAGTGAATGTCTTAAGCATTTTTATATCATTAATCGCTAAATGTTATGGAATAAATGTATAATCAATTAAGCACATGTCAATTTCCACCACACTTAGCTTTTGATCATCCTTAGGTAAAACATCATATTCAAAATCATATATCCAAAAATATTTACTGATTTCTCATATGTTCCAAGAATATATAGTCACAAGCAAAGATGAATCACTTTTAAAAACTATAGTAAGAATTCAACATTCAACGCTTCTACTCATTATCAATCAACATTAATCACCTTTAGAAACAGAGCAATTTAGAGGTAGACTTGGAAAATGTGTTTAAATAAGATGTATTTGTTAGTGCACTCAAATACTATTCATGATCATGACATTCCACAACTTTGCAAATCATTTCATTTCTCCACCACTAAGATTCACATGCATAATCATGAATTAAAGGACTTTTCAAGGTTGTAATGTGGGAAAAGGTAAGGTGAGATTTATTTGGGTAAAGTATAATGAAAGTCATCAAAGCTAGTGAAACAAGGGAAAAAACTCAATGTAACATCAAATGCAAAAACCAACATTTACTCATAATTGTGTACATCAACTATGATGAACGCAAAAACCATGTTTCCAATCTCAAATTCAAGTTCTCACACTATAAACCACATTAAGCATATACCAATCCAAAGGAATCACTTATATAATTGATGACAATACATTGAAACCATAATGAGTGACTTTTCAAAACAACATCTACCTCATATTCAACATACTCAAATCATCCATTCATTACAACTTTGGGAGGATGCATTAATTATGGATAACTTTTCAACACATATACAATACCTCCTAGATACTTGTATTTAAACATTTTTTTCTTTTTCTTTTCCTTTATTTCTTTCTTTTTCTTTTTTTTCTTTTGCTTTTCTCTTTTCTTTCCCTCTTTTTTTCTCTTTTTTTGTGAAAATTAAACTACATCAATATGGGAATTTCAATGATAAGACATAAAATAGCATCCCAACATTATAACCAACCCACGTATGTACACCCCACACTTATACTTTTTTTATATCCACAAACTCAACAATCAATAAATGTTCCACTAGCTTTAAGGCTTGAGAAGGACATTTGGCTAGGGTTATAGCATGTAATGTGGTTAATACTCAAAGAAAAGGCAAATAAACAAGGGAGAAATCATGTTAATAGGGTAGACTATTTGACTAATGTAGTTCGGATAAGCAAAGAATGCCTAACCATTTCAATGTTAATGTATGTGATAAAAATGTGTTGTCAAATAGAAAATCAAGGCAAAGTTATGATGTACATGTCATGAAGATCACATATAAACAGAGAAATGAGACTGATATGGATCTGTTAGTCTAATAAGGCTCAAAATCTCATCGGTTTTGTCTACCAATAGTCACTACTCTTCTAAAGATAATACACATCAACCAATTACAAAAGTAAAAGTACATGCTCAAGTTGCCATGAAATTCTCTAGTCAATTCTTTCTCTACTCTTGACTATATAATCCTAGAAGCAATAGAAAATGAGAAAATGTTTGTTCTATTTGTTTTATTCTCTCTCTCATTTTGATTGAAAACATAAAACAAGCAAGAAACAAAAGAACATAAAAACACACATGCATATCTAACCAGTGCAAAAAAGTAAAGGAAAAGAAATTTACTTCCCTTGGGTTACCTCCCAAGAAGCATTTGTGCTTAGGGTTGTTGGCTTGACTCCATGTTTTCTCCTTACGTGATGAAATTATGATCTTCTGGTATCACAATTTAAGCGATTTCCACGTGAGACTGTTTAAGATAGGGTCTTGGTTGACAATTCGTCATGTTCAGCACATTCACTATCTTTAAAATGTCAATCTCTACTGAGTCCATACTATCAGGAAAGACCTCAAATGTCTTTTCACCTGTTTCTTCTTTGTTTAATTTCTCTAACCTACTGGCTAAAAGAAAATAGTCATTCTTAATAAAAAATTGGAACTCAGTATTTACCTTAGAGATAAAAGATATGGCATTTCTTGCTTCGAACTCCTTCTCTACTTCTTTAACACAAACAAGCCCTTGAGTAGTACACTCAAGATTCTCAAGCTCCTTTTCACTCTGTAAGGCCTCTGCACCAACGTCCCTTGGGTAAACCTCAGGTTGAGATAGTTGTGTTTCTTCACCTTATGATGCTAGGAGGTCGAGAGCTTCCGTTAACTGACCCATTTGACTTGCCAGGTTCTCGATCCTAGAACTTGTTGCTTGCTAGAATTGCATATCTTCTTACTATAATCGAAAAGTATTAGCAACACAAACATTAACTAATTCTTCTAGAGAAGTACTTGAGATTTGTTAGTTTTCCAAATATTAGATGTTAGACCCTGTATCTTGCTGAAATTGCCTTACTTCCTACTAGAACTCTTGTACACTCTGTTGAAGTTGAATATTGTTAGCAGTCATAATATCAAGCAAATCTTCCAAACATGTACTTGAGTTGTGATAAGAAGCTTCTGGTCTATACAGAAATTGTTGTGCATCATATAAACTATCATAGAAGTAATTATGTTGATTATCCCGTCCATAACTAAAGTTAGGTTGATCAATCCAAATATGGTTATGGGATTGAGAATATGAGTTATAAAAGAAATTACTTCCATCCATATCAATTTTTATCGCAAACACAAAACAAAAAGTGAAAAGATCAAGAAATAATTGAAAAGAAACTAATTACAAACAAATATGTACAAAACACTAATTAAAATTAAGAACAAAACTAAAATATGACACTCTCCGGCAATGATGCCCAATTTGACAGTAACGCGTCATAACGCTAGTCAAAGTAAACTATACCTACTACTGTAGCAATGGTGAGTCTAGGTCAATCCCACAAAGAGTGTGTGTAAAGCTTTTGAAATGAAATTAAATGATGTTTAGGTTATAGGGGGTTAGTTAGTTTATCAAACAAGAAAATAAAATGAAGCTAAACTAACTAAAAATGATGAAAAGTGATGAATTCGTTAGGGACCTGGCTCTTTGGTTTAATCCCGGCCTAAACCCTAATTAAACATATTTCATTGATTTGTTATTCTTTTACCTCTCCTTGAACTATTAGTTATAGATAACAACAAGCTTTATTAATCCCAATTTTTTCTTAAGTCATAATTAATTAAGAACAGCTCATTAATTAACCCTAGCTATCAGACAACCAAAGAGATGCTACTAAGTTTAATCAGACAGTCACCTTATGAGTGAAAATACAGACCAATCTAAGCAAAAATGATATAAGCTCAGATTATTTAACCTAGGTTATGTAATCCTTAATGATTGTAAACCATTAATCGCTACAAATGAATCGAAAAAACAACAATTACATATTGTATTAGATTCTAGCAATGGGTTCTTCCATAAAATAATCAAATAGATCATTCAATCATTCTTACATAAGGCCTAAACATGAAATATAGAATAACAAAATCAATACATAAGATAAAGAACAACAAACAATGAAAGAAATGATTAACTTGGTCGTTGGCATTGTTTGCGTCTCCAAATCGACGTCGGGACGTCTACCCCTCTATGAATCTCTCAAGATTAAGAGCTTTCATTGCCCTCTTTATTGTTGTCTTCCAATGTGCCCTCTCGGTTCCTAAATGAAAACACCAAAACATTTTATAAACCTCTTTGTCATCATATGTCTATTTATATTAAAAACTACTGTTTCGGGCAGCATATATTTGAAAGTCACAGCCATGACATGTTGAATCATAGGCTTGACTTTAAGTCATGGGTATGAATACTTGAGTCATGCCCATGCAAGGTGAATCACGACCATGACATGTTTTGTCATAGCTGTGCAACATTAGTCACGCCCATGACACTTTATGTCATAGTCTTGACTTGCATTCTCATGACTTCACTTGATTTTCTACAATGTATACTCTTCATCTGCATACATTTTCTTGTCTCCTCTTGCTCTAATCCTTCTTCTTCTTGTTCCATGGAGACAAGTGAGTATGAATCTCAAAAAGATGGCTCAAAGATTGTGTTTTCGACTCACTTTAGCTTTTTTGCTTCTGAATTGTACGTAAAACCAAATATGAACTCAAATGAATATCTTAAGCATTTTCATATCATTAATCACTAAGTGTTCTGGAGCAAATATATAATCAATTAAGCACAAATCATAATTAAAAACAGGAAAGAAGTGTGAAGTTTCTCAGTGTCACGATAGTGACTCATTAGCCACGATCGTGAGCCATTTTTGAACCTTCTGTCACGATCGTGACCTATAGTCGGGGTAGTATAGGACACATGATTTTCATGTCATTTTTTTCAATTTTACCCCTCTTTTCTCCTCCCTTACTTATATATTCACTTTTCTCATCCATAACACTCTCTCACTCACTCTCTCTAGAAACAAACTCTCAAATCCTCTCCTTTCTCACTATAAAAGTCTTTATCTCTCTAAATTCTTCACATCTATCATTCCAAATTGGACCAAGAATTGTTGAAAAAATTGTTGTACCCCTGATATGTGCTTAATTGATTATGAATTTATTCCATAACACTTACTGATTATTACTATGAAAATGCTTAAGATACGCACTGACTCATATGTGATTTTAGGCATAATTCAGAGGTAAAAAAGTTAAAGAGAGTCGAAAGCATGATATTTGGTCCATTTTTTGAAGATAAATATTCACTTGTCTTCAGGGAGTAAGAAGAAGAAAATTAGACAAGAAGAAGACAAAAAAAGCTTTTCAAAATAACATTTTTTGGACTAGAAGAAAATCTGAAAAATTTAGTCCAAAAGAAGAAAATTAAAAAGTAAGGAAAGCATCACTCACTCATATATGGTTGCACAGATTTTGCATGGATTTGCATGCATGCAAGCTATCTTAAGGTGAATTTTATGGATAGCATCATAAAATTGTGAAGAAGCAAAAGTGGGTGGAGAGCAAGGTGTCGACTGTGGACAAAAACAGGAGAACAACATGAGCTAAAAAAGAGTGGACTGCAAACCGTGAGTGTGTAAGGGCCGGTAAGAGGTTGGAGGCCACCTTACCCACTCTTTAATTAACTTAGATTTGAAATATAAAAAAGCAAAGGACGGTGGACAACATTTAGGGGAGCTGGTCATATTCATTTAGAATGTTGGAAAGCTTCTCATAGTCGTGAGAAGCTGCTTACCGGTGTGACATACCTAGGTTTTTAGTATAAAATTTTTCATTTTTGTGACGACAAGATATGAAAAGTTGAGGTGAGTTTCAGCCAAGAGAAAAGAAGAGAGTTTTTTCAGCTAGGCTGAATCATGAAGGAGCTTTGGGAGCTTCGGGAGAGCACGAAGAGGGAAGTAAGCTCTCCACCATAAGAAGACCCCTGGAGGGGTAGCTTCCTAACACCGGGTCGAAGGTGATATCGACGCTGACAACCCAGTTAAGCGTTCCTTCTTTGTATTTGTTGTTTCTTTCTCCCTTTAGAAATTGTTTATGTTATCCGATGTGTATGGATTTGGATATTGTGAAAAGATGATTTTAATGTGTTCATTGGATCATTTATTTACAAACTCATTGCTAGAATTTTGATATAATTCATAATTGTTATATTTGAAATTCAGGTGTAGCGACTAATGATTCGTAATTGTTAGGGATAATATAACCTAGGTTAAATGACGCACCGTATGTGATTGTTGCCTTGATTAATCAGCTTTCCTAATTCGTAATACTACTTCCTAATTGAATCTAGAGATTGTATCCTAGGTTATTCAGTAGTTAGGTTTAATTAACAATCATATCTTAATTAAACACTACCTAAGGGAAACTCAGGTTAATTATTAACCCACAATTAATAGTCTCTATAAGAGGTTTGAGAACAAAAAATCATTTTAAAATGTTTAATTAGGGTATAGGCTGAGATTGAACCAAAGAATCGAATTCTCAATGAATTCACCACTTACATGATTTTTCGTATGTTTTCTTTAATTTGATTTCAATATGTTAGTTTTATTTTATTTTCTTATTTTTTTAAAAACCCAACCCTCT
>JANZXP010000008.1:32624479-32641577 GCA_027576715.1 Erythroxylum flavicans
ATTTCATCTCCCAAGTGTTGGAAATCATCTGAAAACAATTAAGACACAAATCCATAAATTTTGAATAATAATTTCAATATATGAGAGAGATTTATATATTAAATAAGTGCAAAATGACAACTTAACAAAAACTTCCAGCAGCCTTGGTAATTTTGTAGCCCTTCGTGTATGATGTTTCGGTGAAGAAACATTTGCTGATTTGAGATGTTTTGTGGCTATTGTGTGTGGGATTTTTAGTGATGATATTGAAGCCTCATAGTAGATCTTTCGATAGACAACTTTCCTTTCTTTTGTTGATGAAGTTGCATATCTAGAGGAGTTGCTTTTTATCTCAAGTGTTGTCTTTATTTATGTTGGTCATTGTTTAATCACTTTAGTTGTTTATTTCGTATCGTTATCAATAAACATTGTTAAGAAAATTCTTTATTGAGGTTAGTACGAGGCGGTCGTGATATTAGGCATGAAATACTTTCACGAGTTGTGAGGATGAGGGATAGTGTCAAGGATTGAGTAATGTCGGCTCAGTAAAGCCTTGTATAAAACTATTGTCATTAGTGAAGGTATTAAGCTGGGTGAGGGCCCCATGGACGTATGCAAAGTGTGTTGAACTACGTTAACAAACTTCGGTGTTCATTTACATTTATGTGTTTAATTTTTCTATTTATGATTATGCTAGAAATGATTACGATCAAATTGGAGATTTTACAAAACCACAACCCTTTAGAAATTTTCAAGTAACATGGGTCCCAGATTCCTCAGGTAAATTCACTAATAAGTCTTGTTGTAAGGCTTTATAGGAAGGAGTAGGGTATGCGCCTTGGTTTTCTCCTTTGGAAATCTTCTCTCAATCATAAGGCCTCTATCTTCACTTGGTTGGTTATAAAAAACAAGATCCGTGTAAAAAACAGATGGTTTGGATCTTACGCTCCTATTTGTGTTATTTGTAAAAAGTTGGAAGGAGATAAAGAGCACTTATTCTTTCAATGTAGTTTATTTAAAGCAGTATAGAACAGAGTTTTACATTTGTTGTCTGATGTTATTATTAATTATGACTAGTCATCTTCTTTTAACTGGATCATTTGTATTGCTAATTTGAGGTCACAAGATGCCCATATACGCAAAATTACCTTTACGATCACTATATATTCTATATGGAAGGAAAGGAAAAAGAGGATCTACAGGAATGAGGAAGTAAACAAATATATCTTAGCTGACGACATTGTCAATGGGATCTGAGCTTTTATGTTAGCAAATTTTTATTAACATGATCTATCCCAGGAAAAAAGACCAGATGAAATTTCTAATGTTTTTTTGCTATTTCTTATTTGTTTTTGTAATTTATCATGTCTTTAGTTGTAACTTTTGTTTGTAATTTATTTAAGTTGAACTTGTTGTAACGTTGAGGTAGTTTTGCTATCATTAATGCAGTGATTATTCAAATTTCAAAAAAAAAAAGTAGACCATAGTTGGTTATTAGAATAATAATGAATTTAATTATTTACACATAGTAGTTATTAGAATAACACACGTACCCTTCAAAATTAAAGGATGCGTTTCAATTTTAATGTTAAATTGTTTACGTAATTTTTGTATAATAAAATTTTTATGTTTTAATACAATTCTTTTATCTAATACAATTTTTGATAAGAATTATACCTTATTCTAAATAAAAGGTAATAGAACCTCATTCGTCAAGTTTGTCCTTTTTCCCTCTATGGTCCCTCTGTGGTCTAATGCTCTCTTAATCTTTTTTCCCTTTTTCTCGTTTCTTTCTACCATGGAAGAGAACATTCAAAATCTCTCCATTGATGATGAAGAGGATATCATTGTTCCTATTAAGATCTCAAAAGAGATACCCACAGTGTCCTATGATTTCTACATGGTGGGAATTTTCCTTACATATAATGTTATAAACACTTAGAATATGAAATCGTCTCTTGCAGACCTATGGCATCCCTTGGGAGGTGTAGCGATTCTGGAACTAGAAGCAAAGCAATTTCTTTTTCACTTTTTTAATGTTGTAGATTTTGAACGGATTGTTAATGGTGGTCCGTGGTTGTTCAACAGGTTCTTGCTTGTTTGGAAGGAGGTGAAAGGCAATGAGAACCCTCTCCATATCCTTTTGACTCATTCAGATTTTTGGACATAGGTTACTGATCTTCCTCCAGGCTATTTTAATGAAACTATGGCTAGGTTGGCTAGGGATTTCGTTGGAGCTTTTACGGAGTATGATTCGAGGGGTATTGTGGCGTTGAATAACAATCATATGCGTGTTAAGATTAGCCTGGACATCAGAAATCCTCTAAAGCGGCATAAAAAGTTTGTGGGTGATGATGGCAATGTTTTTACTGTTAGTTTTCAATATGAGAAGTTGACTATTTTTTGTTATCTTTGTGGAAAGCTGGGCCATGTTGATGGTTTCTGCAATTTAAGGCTTAGGTTGAAGAAGGAGGAGATACAGTTTGGGTAGGGTTGATTTTCTCTGGACACCTGTTCATCAGAATCCGAGGCAACCGAGCTCGTGGTTGCGTGAGTTTGGAAAGTCTGATTGTGCTGATTCTAGGGCAGATTTGGGGATGATAAACGTGAATATAGCCCCTAACTTAGCTCTTCATAATATGCGAGTTTCCTTTTTTGGTACTGGTCAATTTCCCAAGGATTCTGGAAGCGATTTTTGAGATAATTTGATGGAAACGGATAAAAACTCTATGGACAGGGGTAATTCTGTTGGGTTGGATGAAGAGATGGAGGCCAATGTTAGTGAGGAAGGTAAGAAAAGGCCCAAGAAAAATAAAAACTTAACTGGTACAGAGTTTTCCTCTTCTCAAAAGGATGCGACTACCAGTATACCTCCAAATACTACTTTGCCAGGACAAAATGGAGCGGCTCTACCCGAGAAATGGGAGAGCTGAAGGCAATGATTGTCATGAGTTGGAACTGCTGGGGACTCAACGATTCCCGAGCAGTAATGCATTGAAGGATTTGGTCCTTAGTTACAAACCTGATGTTCTCTTTTTAATGGAAACGAAGTCTCTTAGTTCTCGTATAGAAGTTCTACGTGCATTGTTACAGTTTTTTAGTTGCTTTTCTGTTGATCGTCAAGGTCTTGGCGGCGGGTTGTTGCTTTTATGGCCCCAACATATTTTTGTTACTTTAAAAAGTTTTTCTTCTAATTACATTGATTGTTTAGTGGATGATGGTAACTTGCATTGGAGATTTACTGGGTATTATGGGTTCCTGGAGAGGACTCGTCGTCGACAATCTTGGAATTTAATTAGAGCTTTATCTCGATTAAACTCTCTCTTGTGGCTATGTGCGGGAGATTTTAACGACATGTGCTATAGGGACGAGAAGGAAGGGGGTGTGCCTCAACCTGTGTATCTTATGCAAGGTAGAAGCTCTCCATGATAGTTGTTTGGTTTAGGTTCCTACTCTAGGCTCTTTCTTCACTTGGGAAAAGGGACGTGAATAGAATAATTTGGTCCAAGAGAAAATTGATAGAGCCCTTTCGACTGAAGAATGGGCAAGATTGTATCCAAAAGCTCTTTGTAGAGTTGTTTCAGTTCCTAAATCTGATCATAAGCCACTTGTAATTGATATTAATCCTAAAGATGACCAGAGAAGTGTTCGTCGCTTCAGATTTGATCATGCGTGGCTGATGGAAAATAGTTTGCAGGACGTGGTGAAGAGATTGTGGAATTTATCTGGGTCATCAAACTTGATTGCGAAAAGGGATTTGCTTGTTACGGATATTGCATCCTAGGGTAGGCAACGAAATAAAGAATTCTGGAGGAGAAAGAAAACTATTATAACATTATTAGATAGTGGCCCACTGAATATTTCTCATGCTGCTTTAAAAGAAGATTGGAATCTTTTGTTAGCACAGGAAGATGCCAGGCGAAAACAACAAGCGAAGTGCTTCTAGTTCAGGAATGGTGATAAAAACACCAAATTTTTTCATGCCCAGATCAAAGGCAGAAGGTGTATAAATCGTATTGGCAGATTGAAGAATTCTGATGGGGAATGGATTGAGGATGAGCAGTTTATCAAAGATCATATTGTGGATTATTTTAATTCAATGTATGCTGGGGGTGTTTCGGTTTGTGAGCAGGGTTTTGATCTTGTGCCGAATTTGATTACTGAAGCAGATAATGAGTTCTTGTGTTCGAGTTTCACTAATGAAGAATTTAGACGAGCTTTGATTCAAATGCATACAGACAAAGCATCTGGACCGGATGGTTTATGCCTTTTATCAAAAATTTTGGCATTTAATTGGTAACGACGTATCGGATGGCTGTCGCCTTTGGCTCCATCAAGGTACTTTTCCACCTTCCCTTACTGAATCTTTACTTGTGCTTATTCCTAAGAAGGAGTGTCCTAAATCGATTAAGGATTTTCGTCCAACTGCTTTGTGTAATGTTTTGTATAAGGTGATTGCTAAAGCACTTATGAATAGGTTTAAGAAGGTATTGCCCAATATTATTTTTGATAATCAGTCTGCTTTTGTCCCGGGTAGAATGATTACTGATAATGTCATGGTTGCTTTTGAATTGTTACATAATATCAAGAAAAATAAGGGTAGGAATGAGGGGAATTGTGCGTTAAAAATTGATATTTGTAAAGCCTATGATATGTTTCAATGGGATTATCTAAAGGGTATGTTGTTGCGGTTTGGTTTTGCTACACAATGGGTTAATTGGTTGGCTATGTGTTTTTTGAAAGTCACTTACCACATTAATTTTAATGGAGAATGGATTGGTCCTATTGTTCCTGGTAGAGGACTTCGTCAAGGAGACCCTATATCCCCGTATTTGTACTTGGTGTGTGCTGAAGGTTTGTCTTTGTTACTTAAAGATGCTGAGTCTAAAGGGTGGTTTAGAGAGTGTACAACTAGGCCTCGTTATCCTAAAATTTCTCATTTGCTCTTTGCGGATGATTCATTGTTGTTTTTTACTACTAAAGTGGAGGAGGCAAACAGGGTAAAGGAAGTCTTGGAGTCTTATGTAGCGATTTCTGGTCAGGTGGTGAATTTTAATAAGTCGGGTATTTTCTTTAGCCATAATGTGAGCTCTAGTGTGGCTAATTCTGTCTCAAATATTTTAGATGTCCATGAGCCTCTTAGTCATGGTTTTTATTTGGGCCTTCCTTCACTTATTGGGCGGAATAAGAAGCAAATTTGTAACTTCTTAAAGGAGCGGATGTGGAAACGAATTAATTCATCGAACAATAGGTTCTTGTCTAAAACGGGTAGGGAAGTCCTCATTAAGTCTATTGCTCAAGCAATTCCTACTTATTGCATGAGTATTTTCTTAATCCCTACTACGTTGCTTGATGAACTTCAAAGGATGTTGAATAGTTACTTTTGGGGTGGGAAGAGGGAGGGAAAGAGACGTATTAATTGGATTGCTTGGGGGAGGATGTGTGGGAGTAAAAAGGAAGGTGGGATGAGTTTTAGAGACTTTAGGAGCTTTAATGTGGCACTTTTGGGTAAACAAGCTTGGAGATTGCTTACTAATACCAATACTTTATGTTATAAGGTGTTTAGAGAAAAGTATTTCTCAAATGGGGATTTTCTCTGTGCTAGTGTGGGCAATAATGTTAGTTTTGTGTGGAAGAGTGTGGCGTTTTCTAGGGATGTGATTTGGAGTGGGATGAGATGGAGGGTTAGTAGTGGAGAGAGTATTTTAGCGGCATCTGACCTTTAGATACCTAAGGTTGATGGGTTCTTTGCAGATAATGGGGATGATTTTATTGATCCCATGATGAAAGTGAGTGAGTTATTTGATAGTTCAGGTAAGCAATGGGATGTAGCGAAGCTATTGGAGTTGTTTCGGTTCGGGATATTAGGGCTATTGTTAGTATCCTTATTAGTATCATAAATAGGGAGGATACTTTGTTATGGCATTTTGATAAAAGGGGAGTGTATATGGTAAAGTCAGCTTATTATGTTAGTTTAGAGGTTTTGGAAAGGGAGCAAAACCTTTTGGGAGGTGGGGTGTGGTCGAAGATGTGGAAATTAAAAGTCCCTCCAAAGGTTAAAGATTTTTGTTGGAGAGCTGTAGGATATTTTACCTAGCAAGAGTAATATGAGGAATAGAGGTGTGGACTTTGAGGGTGGGTGTCTTTGGTGTAGTGGGGTTGAAAGTGGAGACCATGTCCTTATTCATTGTTCTTTGGCATAGGAGGTATGGAGGTTGGGAGGAGTGGTGATTGTGCAGCCTAACGTTATTTTTTCAGAATTTCTATTATAGGTATTGGAGCATTGTGACAAAAAGAAAGCAAGCAACTTTTGCTGTTGTTCTTGCGTGGAATTTATGGTCTGCCAGGAACATCTTATTGTGGCAACAAATGATCAAATCTGCTTCAAAAATAGTGGAGGAGGCACAGAAATTTTTGCAAGATTGGGAGGATGCTCAGATGGTCAATAATGGTGCTGATAATGTAATTGTTCAACGCAACTCTAGCAATATTTATAGATCAAGTGTTCTAGCTGTTGAACCTCATGCTTCTGTTGCAAGTTTAGTGGAAGATGATTTTTCATGGTTATGTCAAGTGGATGGAGCTGTTTTTCAAGCTCTTGATTTTTTTGGTTTCAGGTTTGTTGTTGAGGACTCTGAGGGCATGTTTCAAAGGGCGGTCTCAGGATTCTCGGAAGGAGGTGGTTCAAGGTTATAGTTGAAGCTCTGACCCTTCGACAGTGTTTGCAATTCGCAGTGGAGTTTCTACCCTTCAACGGTTGCATCATTACTGATTCGTTACAGGTTGTTCAATCTATTAACAATTCTTCCTTAGACTTTTCAGAACTAGGTTTGATTTTATAAGATTGTAAGCTTTTACTTGATTCTAGAGTTGATATTTCGGTTCATTGGGTTAGGCGGCAAGCTATTTTAGACGCTCATACCTTAGCTCGGGCATCCATTAATTATGTTCGCTTTATTGTTTGGGATTATATCCCTCTCTGCTTAAGAGATTTTTAATAATACATTCTATCAAAAAAAAGAGAATATTTGTTTTCCAACTGAAAATGAAAATATTTTTAAGAATGTTTTACAATACAAAATATCAGTCAAGTGTGACCACATGCAATGTAAAAGAGAAAAGGACTAGCAACTTATCGCAAAACACTAAGAACCTGACAAGTGTTTCTATGATCACGAGAGTATAATTGATTTCTAAAAATCAAATTTAAGTAATAGAAGATTTGATTGAAAGATAACAATAGTTTTAAATCTAATAGGAATTCCTATCATAACTATGATCTAATTTTTTGATTTGGCATTAAACAAGTGTTGCAAAAAGGAAAGAAATGGGGAAAACATTATGGACTCCAAACCGTGCTTCCCATATGTTGTAATGAGAGGAGAGGATTGTGGGGGATATTTAGGATTGAGTATGACAGCCGAATGTCGTGCCACTAATTATGACTTCTTGAACATTAAAAATTTCAACCCTCTCAATCCCCATGTGAGTTGATGAGCTCCAAATGGCCCCAGTGGTCCCCCACGCACCAACTTCTTTATTCCTTTCAAAGCTTCAATATTTGATAAGTAAACAAATCAAAAACCCTTCAAACACTTCAACCCCGACAAATTGACAGATACTTCCCCCCGTTCTAGCTGTCATAGAAACTTGGAGAATTGAATAATGGACCTGAACTGGAAAACAAATCCTGCGACATTAAACATTGCGTGAATGATTCCAGAAGTTCTTTACTGACTAATAACTAGAAGGAAAGGAGGAGGGACTCGTAGACGCCTCCACGTCTGGTTGCGCATCCAGTAACTATAAAATTTTACGGCATCAGCTAACCACTAGTAACCTTCTAAATGAAAACATCAGGCTAATTAATGTATCGTTTTGACGCAGAACTGCCAGGCTTGGAATGGGCAAGTAAAAATGGTTTGATTCGCATCTTAAGGCCCAATGAAAAATTCAAACAGTAATTGTTTATCGTATTGTATTATAATAATAAGGACGGGGTAATGCAGATGCTTCCCTACTTCCCACCGTCCGTTTTCTCGGAAGCATTACGCGTAAAAACCTTTCCTTTCTAGAATATATCCTAATGTATTCTTTTTATTACATGCCCGGATTCTCCGGCACGTCTAACATAGACGAACTTTCTGCAGCAATAGTGCGTTTGAGGGAATGTCAATTGAGGTTTCATTGACCAATTCATTATCATCCCAACGGCTTTTAATGTAGTGTCCGTTGCCTAATGCTTGCTTTGCTAGAACAACCAAGCCAAAAACTTCCGCGGCTAATAGAGCCCGTTGAAAACACCTAAATGCATTTCACATAATTTTTGGTGATGCCATAAAACTGATTCTGTTGTATATAATGGTATTATCCAAAACGACTTTCATCGTTTCATTATATAATGGCAAGTGGGGGCATTTTCAGATTAGGGAAAACGTCCAAGTCCAACCCTATTGTGTGACATTTGCTGTTGGATTCCAGCTGGCCTTTTCCTTTTCTTGCTTAGAGTGACAGCCACAGCGCCAGACCCAATAGCACGGCTATTCTCTTAACGTCAAATTTTGTTATTTTAATTTATTAGGAAATTCTTATAATATTATTGGCATGTCATGGTCATGGTCAATCTCATATTTATTGACTTATGCTTCATCTTTTTATTTCTTCCCCAAATCGAAAAGTTCTTCAACAGTAAAAAAATGATGGAGGACCAATGTATAGAATCAGCCAGAAAATTGCTTCGGCATAAAAGTATCTGATGTAGCTTTCATTTTTCACTAAAAGTTATCGTTTAAGAACGTTAAAAGTGAAAACGTTCAATACAAAATAGCTTCTTAACAAGTTTTATTATTTGAGCTGCAAATTAATTACGACAGATGTAAAGTTTTGAAGGAATGCGTATGTTAATTTCACTAATTAGAGTTTGAATTGTATTCTATCAAAATGATTGTTTGAAGTATTATATACTTCAACTAAATGTAGAAAATTACTATCAGCTGAAAGTGGGTTTGGGCTCAGCTGTTTATCTTGGTTAGCAAAAAGTTAAAAAGCAATATTGAAAATAATATTGGAGTTTACTTAAAAAAGCTCCAAATGTTGTAAGTTGGTTGCAGCAGTTGGATTTGAGTCAGGGTCAGAAGTCTACAAAGCCAGCTGGGCCAAGGCATTAGCTATTTCTAGAATAAGAGGAAATAATGGTAGCAGGTCTGATTAGACCAAGTAAGAAATCTCACCAAATTGAAGGAGGAAACATGCAAAAAAGAAAAGAACGTGCATAGACAGTTAATTTCAACACTTAAAAACTTGCAATTTTTTTTTCTTTTTCTATTTTTGCAATCTATAAATTGAAATTCGATCTCCATTTCGACACATTTCTGACTGAAAGATATGGGGAGATAAAAATCTTATTTTTATTTCTTACATGGAAAATATTTAATGTTTTAAGACCAACATTAAGATTGAAAAAATCTATCGAGATAACTTTTAGGGATGAAATTATTTGGTTGAGTGTGGTTAGGACTTGTAGATCCTACAGTGGAGCTATAGTTTGAAATCCCACCCCTATATTTTGTCCACATTTAACAAGACGTCACATTATTATGGTACCTAAATTAACGTAAAAATAAGAATTTGCTCAAACGATAACTTCTTTTCGGTTAATTAATTTTATTCTTTTTTTTCTTTCTTAACTTCTTGTGGTACTCTTCACGTCAAAACAAAACACATCTCTGAACTGAACAGGTAACAAACTTCAGATATGTGATAAGAAACAAGAACAAGTTTTACGGATAATATTACAATATCCTCAAATCTTCTTATCATAGCAAACTATTTATCGGCAACAAACGTACAAAAGGGGAAGGAAAAATTAAAAAAAAGAGAAAGCTTGGGGGAAAAAATGAGTAAACAGTGGGATGGAAACGAGTAAACGGAAACGCGCTTCAAAAGCGTAGGCTAGGCCCCGCTGGCATCAATTTTGTCCAATACTAAACAAATTTATTAAAAATAATTATTAATATCATCTCTAACCTTTACCCATGTGAAAGATATTGGAGAAGAAAGATTCCTTTTACTGCTGTTTGATATACAGTATATAGTTAATTTTATCAACGGTTAATTAATAGTTAATTATATGAATTGATTTGATCAGTAGATAATATTATTTATTTATTAAAAATATTAAATAAAATTAGTTGTTTAATATTAACTGTTTATATGTAAAATAACTTATGAGAGTATGATTAAAAAAATTATAAGAGTATGAGTATTATATTTTCTAGTCTTTCGTTGAATATTTTTATAAGAATTTAGATATTTAATTTTACAAAAATTAAGTTTATAACTTATTATTATTATTAGTCTAACGTTAAATTCTTTATTAATATGAATGATGTAGCGAGCTACATCATATTAATATTTTTATATAATATATATACATTTTTTATTTAATAAATTAAAATATCTATAATTATAGTATAATATATAGTAATTATATACTAAAAATATTAATTTGATGTGATTTTTTATGTACAAAAATTTAATATTATAGAATTATTAAATATAAACTAATATTATAAAATTAAATAAAAATTAAAAAGTTTAATAATCCCTTTATTATATTTTTCCAAACTTTAGTATAATAAAAAAAAGCTAACTTTAAAAATATATGAAGTAAAAGTAGAGAATAAAATAAAGAATAATATTATCGTTACATAAACAACTAACTTTAAAAATGATTAGAATTAAATAAATAAATAAATAAATTATTTACTAAACATATCAAGAACTTTTAAAAATGATAAAAAAGATAACTTTAGTCAATAAAAATTCAACGAATAAGCCTTTAACTTTTTATGTTCAATTTCTTTTATTTGGAAATAAACAAACCGTTTGTCTCATTCACACTTCCTTATTACCAAACTGAAATCACCTTTCCTAAAATCTAAGGAAAACTCTCTCTGTCTTTCACCCTTTCTCTGCCTCTCTTTAGTCTCTTGCTTTAGAAGTGTGTGTAACTATGGCTGCATTTCCTCTCTCTCTTAAATCTTAAATTTTCAGAACTAAGAGAGAGACACAGAGAAAGAGAGAGAGAGACGGAGTAACAACAGGATTGAAGTGTTGAGTTTGTCTTGGATTTGGTTATATAATAATGTCAGCTCCGGTACCCACTTCTCCGCCGTCCACCAACTCCACGGCCCCACCACCCGCGACCAGCTCCACCTCTCCTCCTCCTTCTACCACCCCTTCAGCCCCACCGCCAGCCACTCCTGCATCCCCTCCTCCGACAACTCCTGCTTCTCCTCCTCCAGCGACTACCCCGCCTCCCACTCCTTCTCCACCATCACCTCCGTCCACCACTCCTTCACCACCTCCTCCGACGTCGCCTTCTCCCTCATCTCCGCCTCCCCCACCTTCTTCATCGACGCCTTCTCCACCGTCTCCTCCGCCGCCTCCTAATTCTAGAGCTTCGCCGCCGCCTCCGCCATCGTCGTCTAGAACTCCAGTCCCACCACCGCCGCCGCCCTCGTCGTCGTCGAATTCATCGTCAGGATTATCTGAGGGGGTAATAGTGGGCATAGCTGTTGGGGGAGTGGCGATTTTGGTAGTGCTGAGTTTGTTCTGTATTTTTTGCAAGAAGAAGAGACGCAGACGTGACGATGAAGCTGCCTACTATATGCCTCCACCTCCTCCTTCCTCTCATAAAGGTTTGATTTTTCGTGACCCTGTTGCATGTATTGATCTAGTTACAGAACCTTTTTTTTGTTTGTTTCGTAGTCACAAGATTGTATTTTTAGCATTTTAGATTTGTCTTTTTTGTTGGGATTTCATTGACAAGAAGTGTTGTCGCTTGAATGCGAGTACTCTGCAGTTGAAATTGAAAAGTTGTAGATTTGGAAAATGATTGTTTGGCCAGATGCGTTTCGAGTTTATGTTCCGTTTGTATCTAACACGTAGAATAAGCTTCAACTGTGAAGTCAGGACATGTAAATTCTATAATGTTTTTGAACTTTTAACGATCCTGCATGAGGGTTGAAACTTGATTTTTTTTATTGACTTTGTCGAGTTACATGCTCCCTTTTGATTGCTAATGTGGATTTCAGCTAGCAGCTCACTTTCTAGCAAATTGTTCTCTGCTTGATTGTCAGATGACCCATATGGTAGTGGTGGCCGACAGCATCAACAGTATTGGCAACAAAATGCTCCTTCACGTCCTGATGTTATATCAGCAATGCCAAAGCCCAATCCCCCACCACCAGTTGCATCGAGACCGCAGAATCCTCCTGAACGGTACCCATCTCCACAACCACCACCTCCACCACCTATTATGAGCAGCAGTGGTGGCTCCGGTTCCAACTATTCAGGGTCTGAATACCCACTTCCTCCACCTTCTCCAGGCATTTCTTTGGGTTTCTCAAAGAGTACATTTACGTATGAGGAATTAGCGATGGCAACAGATGGCTTCTCAAATGCAAATCTCCTTGGTCAAGGTGGTTTCGGGTATGTGCACAAAGGAGTCCTTCCTAATGGGAAAGAAGTTGCTATTAAGCAACTTAAAGCTGGAAGTGGACAGGGAGAGCGTGAATTCCAGGCCGAGGTAGAGATTATTAGCCGAGTGCATCACAAGCATCTTGTATCACTGGTTGGATACTGCATCACTGGATCACAGAGATTGCTTGTTTATGAGTTTGTTCCAAACAACACCTTGGAGTTTCACCTACATGGTACGTCTCATGGAATATTTTACTAGAAAAGTATTTTAATTACTTTAGCTCTTGCTGCATATTGTGATTATTTTATGTGCTTCTAACCTATTATTTATGAATTTTGATGACTTACCTTTGATGTATCACTTGAAATTTTCTTTTCAAGTGTAATCCTTGAATATACCTCATATAGAAAATGCATTGCAGGGAAAGGGAGACCAACCATGGATTGGTCTACTAGACAGAAAATAGCATTGGGGTCTGCAAAGGGACTTGCATATCTTCATGAAGATTGTATGTGTATCGTTATTTGTTTCATGAACTTTTCTTCTTCTTCTTTTTTTTTTTTTTCCCATTTTCAGTCTGTTCTATAAAATCATGTTATCACTATTGTTGTTATTCTTTCTTGCAGGTCACCCTAAGATTATTCATCGTGACATCAAAGCAGCCAATATCCTACTGGATTTCAAGTTTGAGGCAAAGGTATTCATTTAAACATCGGTATTATGTGTTTTGGAATTAGTTTATGTTCAAAATTGGTCTAACTCTTTTAGAAGCATGGGGCGATTTTATAATCTCAGTGATTTAAAGCAAAAAATTGCTTTAATTATTCTTACGTTTATAGCAATCCTGTCATCTGCATAGATTTTACTTATTTCTTTCTTTTACACTGTTTTTCTTGCCAGGTTGCAGATTTTGGACTGGCAAAGTTCTCATCTGATGTTAATACTCATGTTTCCACCAGGGTGATGGGAACTTTTGGGTAAGAGCAAGTTCTTTGCTATCTAATTTTATTTTGTGGTAGTTTTCCTAGATAAACAATAAAAGCACCTTTTTCTTGTTTCTTTTCTAAAACCATCTTGCAGATATTGTGCCCTCGACAAACAACAGAAACATTCACTGCATTGTGTTTTGCATATATTTACAGAAAATTAGTTTCGTGGTTGACACCAAAAAAAAAAACTTCTCAAGTGTTTTCTGTTCCTGTGCTCACATGCTGATCTTACAGGTATCTGGCTCCAGAATATGCTTCAAGTGGAAAATTGACTGATAAGTCGGATGTTTTCTCCTTTGGTGTCATGCTCCTGGAGTTGATTACTGGACGTCGACCTGTTGATCAGTCCTTCATGGACGACAGTTTGGTGGACTGGGTGAGCTATTCTTAACTTTATCCATGCGACATACTGAAAAGACAAATTTAAAACAAAATGCACTACATGTATGTTATTATTTTGGAAAAAAAACTATACTAAGATTCCAGATTGGGGCTTAAAGTAGGGGACAAAATATGAACTTCGTTATGATTGGTGCCGCAGGCAAGGCCTTTACTCACACGGGCTTTGGATAGACAAAATCCTGAATGGGCTAAAGAAAGTCTCGATTCTTTAGTTGATTCGAAGCTGCAGAAGAATTATAATCTTGATGAGATGCTTCGCATGGTATCTTGCGCTGCTTTCTGTGTACGTCATTCAGCAAAGCGTCGGCCTCGAATGAGTCAGGTAACTACTGTAACCTGTGTCTACATTTTTGTTATGGAACGGGTATTAATTTGGACCACTTATTACATGTCTGGACTATGGAATTTCTACGCTTCCTGCTAGAAATGCTACTAAACCCAACTGATATCTTGAAATTGAATTGAAACAGGTAGTCCGATCCTTGGAAGGAGACTTATCTCTGACCGATCTCAATGAAGGAATTATACCTGGACACAGTAGTGCGCACTCTGTAGGCAGTTCAGACTATGACAGCGGCCAATACAGGGAGGACATGAAGAAGTTTAGACAAGCGGTATTGGGACGGCAGGATGTTGCAAGTAGTGAATACAGTGCAGCTACCAGTGAATATGGTCAGAACCCTTCTGTTTCAAGCAGCGAAGGCTATAATACACGAGAAATGGAAATGAAGAAGGTGGACAAGAACAGCCAATGGATTTAGCGGAAGCTCATAAGCAATTGACCCCTGATTTTCCTGTAAAGAAAGACCCGGCCCTCTTCTTTTCTTATTATTTTTACTTTACTTCAATGTCCATTGATTGCGAGAGTGACTTGTTTTGTGATACAAATAGCACAAATTCTTTTTTTTTTTTTCTCGTCTCGCATATTTAATGATATTTCCATTTGGTGGTATTATGTATTTAGTAGTTGCGCACATCCAATGCAAGAAATTAATAATGAAACATTTTGTATGATTCTTTTATTCATTGCTCAAAGGCTATTCAACGTGGCTGTTTCATCCATGGATTCAATATCTTATTTTTCAGAATCATGAATTTTTAGCAAAATAATAAAAAAAAAGAAACTAAAGTGGATGAGAACGGGTGTAACGCACCTTTTACTGGGTTTAGCGTCAAAGATGACCTGGCAACTGATGATAGACATCACCCACCATCCTTCTTGGACTGAAAACTCAAAACAAATACAAGGGCAAAAGACCAGATCACGCAGGAGGGCGGGCCCAGACTGTTGCTGAAATGAAGAGTGTGCTTTGCCACAACGTGCGAGCAGTCTGACCCCAGCCAGCGAAAAACATTCTCACAAAAAGTTTAAAAGGTGGGGTGTTGTTTCAACCATGTTATTCCAGAGTTCCTCTCCACCTAACTAAAGATCACAAGGACCGAACCCATAAATAAGTGAAACGAAAAGAACAATTTAAAAAACTCTCTTTCTATTCATAAGAATACCCTTTCAATTCAAAGTCGGTACAAACAAATTGCAATATAGTGGGCAAGTGGGTATCCTCGACGTATTTAATCCTGCCAATATTTGCTCTCATTGCAACGTGACTAGATCATGTATCTATGACTTTTCCAGCGCTTGTAATGTAATTCCACGCAGAAATGGTCAAACAAAAATGGCAGGAGACAGCTTGTGGGTTCGATTTCTTTTTTCCTTTTTGTACCAATTCCAACTTCCAGTGTTCATTTGTAACGGTAGCTCCAAGTTTAGACGGCGAACTCACGTGCGCCGAATAACATATGACAGCGTTAGTTTGTGATGCTTTTCACAATTGCACGGACCGTGTATTCTCAGCGGGATACTCAAAATGAAGACTTTTAAAATTTAATTAATAAACTACAAAATATTCAAAAGTACTTAATAAAAAAGAAAATATTTATCTCTTTTTAAAATTCTTTCAGATATTATAAATTATATTCAATCATTCCATATTAATTAATTACTTCTATTCCTCATATGATGTATTCATGCAGAATAATTTATTTCAAGTTTTACAAATATATCCAAATATTATTCATTTAATGCAATTTAAGTATGCAATGTAAAATTAACGAAGTTTATATTTAATATAACATATATTTATTAATATTCTTCCTTTTAATCAGTAATTAATAATTTCTTAATGAATCTCGTTATTAATATTTAATATGTTAATGCTATAAGTATATCACTTAGTTATTATTATTTTATTCTACTTACGTACGTAATTTTTTAAAAAAATTAAAATGAATAGATTAAAGATCTCCAAAAGGAATACAAGGCGAAGCTAAGTACAAGTTCATAGTTTAAAGTTCTGTTCAAAGGCAAAACAACCTCAATCAGTAAAAATAATTGTTCAATATATACATTGTAAAAGTAGGACAATGAGGACTTGAATAACCATAATTAATAGATAATTATAGATAGAGAAACTCTCAATTTAAGATATTAGCTTGAGCATCTCTAAGTAATTACTTAAAAGGGACATTTTATTTTAAGGATGTAGAGGATAGACCCTATTGGAGAAAGAATGCCCCAGTGGATATTCTAGACCATATTGGAGAAAGAATGCCCCAGTGGACATTCATTCTCATTGATGGATCCGTGATATGTTTGAGGGTTCGTTTTGGATTGAGAGCAAGATTCCACTTGGATAATATGTTCATACCGCTATCTTTATGTACTCAATTGGCAATAATAAATTCTTTAATCAAATTAATTGTGAGCTAGCTCATATATTGTATATAGAACATTTTAGAATATATTTAAGTTCCTTTCTCTCCAAATTGTATAAACAAAGCAACTTAGAGCTAATTAGAATATTTTTTGTCTCCTTTAATATCTTAAGATTTGAGATCAACTCACTTCTTCACATTAGGCTTGTCAATAGGTTGGGCTGAGCCTGAGCTAAAAATAATTTTAGGTGGGCTTGATCCATGGCTTGGGCGGGCCAAAACGATTCGTGGCCCGTGGCTGAGTCGAGGCCAACCAACTTGTGGACAGACCCGTGGCCTAGTCGAACCAGCCGCCCTAGGTCACGGGCAACCCATCGAACCTCAGTCAGCCCGATCGTTTAACTATTTTTAAATTATTTTTATATATTTATTTAAGACAATTCTAAAAGGTTGTAGTTGTATTTTTTAAAATTCATAAATTATAAATTATAGCATAATCATTTATAGTAAAATGTAAGATGAAATT
>JANZXP010000008.1:32652314-32677654 GCA_027576715.1 Erythroxylum flavicans
TAACTTCTGGTTAATTCGCTTAATCACCGACACTTGCTTATGGGGGCGAAGCTTGAGGAACACCCATTCTCCCACCATAAAAGTTTATGGAGTCCTTTTCTTGTCAGCTTGTTTCTTCATTTGCTGCTCTGCCCAAATCAGATTGTACTTAAGTTGATTCAATGCTTCATCTCGCTTAGATAATTCTCTAGCTACAGGTTCTACTTTGGTTTCCCCTTGTGAGTATCGCACCAATGGAGGAGGTTTCCTACCATAAACCACCTCAAATGGGGTTGACCCCGTAGATATGTGAAAAGTGGTATTGTACCAGAATTCTGCCCATGCGATCCAAAAAGACCAAGTTCTAGGTTATTCGGAAGCGAAACACCTCAAGTAAATCTCCAAATATCGGTTTAAGACTTCCCTTTGTCCATCCGTTTTGGGATGGTAAGCGGAGCTCATTTTTAGCCTTGTACCCTGCAAACGAAATAATTCTCTCCAAAACATACTAACAAATAGAGGATCTCGGTCACTGATGATGGATTGAAGGATTCCATGTAATCGAACCACTTCTTTAATGAATACCTCAGCTATAGTTTTTGCAGTATATGGATGTTTAAGTAGGATGAAATGACCATATTTTGACAATCTGTCCACCACCACCAACACAGCTTCATACCCCTTAGATTTAGGAAGTTCGGTAATAAAATCCATCGCAATGTCTTCCCAAACCTGATTCGGAATAGGCAAAGGTTAGAGCAAACTTGCAGGAGATGTAGCAGCATATTTCTACCGTTGACAAGTATCACAAGCCTTCACAAATTCTTGAATACACTTTTTCATGCCGATCCAATACAAATTACTTGCGATTCTTCTATAGGTTCTTAGAAAACCTTAATGTTCACCCATCGGAGATGAATGGAACTCCTTTAAAAGGATAGGGATGTACACCGAAGAAGCTGAAATCACCACTCGCCCCTTGTACATTAAAACTCCTTGCTGCCATGTAAACCCCAGTATAGAATGTGGATTCTGCTGTAGATCCTTAATAATTCCACATAGGGTCGAGTCATGTTGCACCTCCTGCTGTAGATTTCGGCCCTCCATCCATTGAGGATAAGAAATGATAGTTTTCAGCTCTCCTTCATCATAAATCCTCGATAAGGCATCAGCTGCCTTATTTTCAGGTCCGGGTTTATAAACGACCTCAAAATGATAGCCTAAAAGCTTAGCCATCCAACATTGCTGATCCGTGGTAGTCACCCTCTGTTGCAACAAGTGTCGAAGACTTTTCTGATCTGAAAACACCACAAAGGACCTTCCCAATAAATAATGACGCCAATGATACACAACTAGCACCAAAGCCATTAATTCCTTCTCATACGCCGACTTGGAAAGATTCCCCTCCGAAAGGGCCTTACTAAAATAAGCTATGGGCTTCCTATTTTGCATTAACACTGCACCCACTCCTTTACCCGATGCATCACATTCAATCTCAAAAAGTTGTACAAAATTAGGAAGAGCTAATACCGGCGATGTGGTCAATATCTTCTTTAAAGCCTCAAAGGACTCTAAAGCCCTTGCATCCCAATGAAACCCTTCTTTCTTTGTCAAATCCGTTAGCGGTTTAGCGATTTTACCATAATTCATGGTGAACTTACGGTAATATCCTGTAAATCCCCTCACTCCTTTAACATTTCAAGGAACGGGCCATCTTACTACACACTGAATTTTTGCAGGGTCAATTGCTATGTCCTCACCTGAAATAACATGACCTAAATAGTCAACAGATCGCCTCCCAAACGTGCACTTGTCCTGATTCACCACAAACTGATTCTGCTTTAACACCTCCAACACCTTGGACAGATGTAACAAATGCGTCTTCCAATTAGTACTATACACTAGAATATCGTCAAGGAAAACCAGAACAAACCTTCGAAGGAAAGGTCTGAAAATGTCATTCATTGCCGATTGGAAAGTGGCCGGTGCATTGATCAGTCCGAACGGCATTACGAGAAACTCGTAGTAAGCATCATGTGTTCGGAATGCAGTTTTGTGAATATCGTCTTCCATGACTCTGATTTGATGATACCTCGATTTAAGATCTAGCTTAGAGAAAAAATAAGCTCCGTGCAATTCATCTAACAGCTCATCCACTACCGGAATTGGGTATTTGTCTGGCACTGTAACCTTGTTTAAGGCTCTATAGTCCACGCACATCCGCCAAGACGCATCCTTCTTTTTAACCAAAATTACGGGACTGGAATAAGCACTTGAGTTAGGTCGAATAATTCCTAGCTGAAGCATCTGCTGAGTCTACTTCTCAATCTCATCTTTGTGATGATGAGGGTACCTATAAGGCCGTACACTGATTGGGCCTTGTCCCGGTTGTAAGACTATAGAATGACAATGATTCCTTTGGGGAGGCAATCCTTGAATCTCTCAAAAAGCTTCTGGAAATCTATCCAAAATCTAATTCAATTCTTGCTGCTCTCTACTGCTCATGTGCAACTGAAGCCCTTCCTTGTTTCCTTCTAATTCCACTGATGGAACCCCCTTCTGTAGACTTGCCAGTAACCCATGCAAGGGTGCTGGACTTTTGTCCCCTCCTCTCCTGTTTTGCTATATTGTCGTCTTACTGTCAGCTTTGCCACACAACTTGACAATTTGACCATCCTGTTGAAATTGCATTGTCATTTCCTTCCAATCTATTATGACTTTCCCCAAAGTTTGCAACGAAGCAACCCCCAAAATGACATCCATTCCTCCCAAATCCAGCATATATGCCTCCACCTTCAAGTCCAAATTCCCCAGTTGAATAGGGACCCCTATACATCTTCCTTTTGTTATCACCTTGTGGCCATCACCCAACCTGATTCCCAAAGTTCCGGTAAACACTGTAGTCAAACCTAAACCAGTAGCCAATTCGGGGGAGATGGAGTTGTGGCTAGCTCCACTATCCACTAATACCACGATAGGAAACTCGAAAATTTTTCCTTCCAGCCTCATGGTCTTGGTTTCAGTCGTCGGAGCATTATATACTCCGAAAACACCCATAACCCGACACTCCAACGCCGCATCATCCACTTCGTCTTCTTCCTCCACCTCCACTGCAATTATTTCCCCCTCCTCATTTAGTGTCTCATTTTCGTCCAACACCAACAATCGAAGTTGTCTCTCGTCACACTGATGTAGTGGGTGAAAACGCTCTCCACATCGAGAACACAAACCCTTTGCCTTGCGGTCCATAAGTTCTTGGTAAGAGATATGGCGCAACTCTCGGTTTTTCTCAGCTGGTGGTCTTTTGTCAGCGTCGATCCTCCTCACTTGAGACACCGGAGTTGGTGGATTTGGAGCATGGGCGTTAGGTCGGTACCCAGGAGTGTCGCGGGTTCGACTTGCTCCATATCCGCCCCCCATCTGAGTTCGACCCATGGAGCTTAAGTGACCCGAGTCTAGTCGACTCGGGTTGACCTGAAAATGGGTCTGGTTCTTAAAACTAGCTTCTCGATGACCCCATGGATGATGTCGCAATCCCCAACCTTACTCACCGCACACTTCCTCTTCCACCACCCTAGCGACTTTCATCAGTTGGTACCAATTTATCGGGTTGAAGAGCGCACCCTCCTCTTGATATCTGATCTTAGCCCACTCATAAAATACCCCATGAATTGTTCCTCTGGAAGTCGACCTACTTGAGATGAGATGAATTTAAAAGCTTCAATGTATTCATCCACGGTATCGGTTTGTCGAAGATCGGAAAGCTCTTCATAAGGATTCTCAAACCTCCTTCCTCCGTAACGATCGATTAACGCCTTCGTAAAAGTCTCCCAACTCAAATTTGTCTCCGTCTCTCGTAAAAGATTAAGCCAGTGGATAGTTGAGCCCTCCATGCTTAAAAGGGCGAGTTTGATCCTTACTTCATCCGAGGTATGGTGGACCTCGAAATACACTTCTGCTCTAGTGATCCATCGAACAGGGTCAGACCCATCGAACATGGGTAGCTCCACTTTTCGTACCGACATTCTGTACTCGTCCATGTCCGCAGATGACTCCCCGGGTGGTCTGGACTGTTGCGGAAGTTGATTAGTCCCATCACCCGACGACGTTTGCCCATTCCTTATTGTATCACTCCCCTGACCTTCCTCGGGACTCTTACCCATAATCTTATTCATCTCCAACAGTAGTGCTCGTTGCATTTCCCCCATCGCCAATCGCATGGAAGATTGAATGTCTTCCATTCCCGCCTCCAAACTCGCCATACGAGACTCCAAAACATCTGCTCTGTCGGACATCTTAGGTGGCATGAATGGCAATCGGATTTTCACTCTCCTTGACGTATCCGGCAGGTCGGACCAATGATAAGAAGCTCTAGCTTAATCAGCTAGTGAGCAGTATATTATTTAGTATATTCAGTGCCTAGCACTGCTATTACAAAGATGATTGCCAGACCTCTTTCTAAACCAGAGCAAGAAATGCTCCTCAGGGAGAATATAGATTCTCTCTGCCCAAAATGACACACCTTACTTCTGCCTACCACTCTCTTCTCTCCTCCCGCACAAAAACTCGACCTCACACAACCTCTCACCATTCTGTTATGCCAGCTCACTAATACTAACTAACTTCCCCTCTACCCTCTTTCTTTCTCTTCGAGTTCGCTCTCCAAACACTAGGTTTATTCCCCTTTTTATCCCTTCCCCTAACATCAGTCCTAACACACAGTCTATTTAGGTGAACAAGACTATGATATAGGACATGTTATGAATCTGATTACTTTTACATAAGTCGTTTTTGGACCCCATGCAGATTTGTGGTGGGAAGCGATAAAGGATGAGATGCAATCCATGAGGCACAACAAGGTGGGGGAGCTGGTTGATTTATGAATGTGTGTGGTTGGCAGATGACTGTTGTGAGTGGTCATCCAAACTACGTGTTTTCCTGCTTAGCTAGGGTGCTAATTTGTGTAGGTCCCAGTATTAGAAGTAAGTACAGGGGACATTTGCAAGGACCAAGGCCTACGGCTAGGAATAAAAGTACCTTTAAAATGTGTTTTTTTTAAAAAGATGATTGTAAATGTAATGAAGGAAATTGTAATGTTTTCTTTTGGATTATCATGTAAATGTAAACATGTAATACTACTTTTCAATGATGATGTTAAGTGAAATGAAACTTTGTAATGTGTATATGTATAGCATTGAATAGAAAAATGTGTGGTGATAATTCCTATAAATGAATAGAAATGTATACCATGATTTTTTGTAAAGGAATTTGATTGCCATATATATGGATGGTTGTAGGTTCTGTATAGAGGGTGTTATAGTTTCATTTGAGCGAAATAGAATGAATTAAGGTAAATCACAAAAACATGAATAATGAGTTGAGCCAAATGGTTAACTAGATTGGCATCTTAGACTTGAAATTTTAGGGATATCCTTTTCTTGAAGTAATAAACAATAAAGGGATTGGTTTATTAGAAAGAAACTGAATAGAGCTTTGGTAAATGATTGTTAGTTAAAGCAATTTTCATATTCTTTTTCTAACTTTCGTCCTCTTTTATGTTTAGACCATTCCACAGTTGAGATCCTTTTCCTTAAATCTTCCCTTCTTCCTAAAACTCCTTTTAGATTCTAAAACTTTCTATATAAAGTTGAAACATTTGAGGAGTTATCAAGGTAGGACTGAGTGTTAAGAGTTATTGGCTATAAGGCTTTCTAATTAATAAGGAAACTTAAGGCTATAAAGGAGGGGATTAAAGCCTTCTTGAGAAGAGCTTGCTTGAACACTGGCTATAATCTTTAGACAGTAAAGGATACCTTTATAAGAGTATAAGCTGACTGTTACAATTATCCTTTTAATTAAGAATTGAAAAGTCTAGAAACCAACTTAATGGATATAATTTAGCTCTGCAGTTCTATAATTCCTTACTTAGGGATAAAGCAAGGTTGAACTATCATAGTAATGGAGACAACAACACCAACTTCTTCTATAATTCCATTCTAGCTCGAAGGAATAAAAACAAAATCTCTTTACTAATTGATGGAGGGAATATTTTTAGGGATAAATTTAGGATTAGAGACATTGCAATTAAGTTCTACAGGAATTTATTTGGATATAATTCAAACTATGGCTTTACTACTGAGGACCTAGGGATATTGATCAATGAGTTTATTAATTAGGATATGAAGGGCTTGTATCATAAGGCCTTTTAACCCTTGGGAGATTATAGATGCACTTTTTGCCTTAAATTCAAGCAAATACCTAGGGTCAGATGGATCCAATGCTCTCTTTTTTTACCACATAATTACTGAAGAATTAGTTATGGAAATAGTTATGGAATTTTTCAATAGTAGGAGAATGCTCAAGGAGTTGAATAACACTCACATTTACTTGATTTAAAGATAAAGAATCATAGTTTCATGCGTGATTTTTGAGCTATATTAATTTGTAATATAGTTTATAAGGTGATTTCTAAACTCCTGACAACTAGATTGAAGAAAGCTCTCAAAATGCTTATTAGCCCTAGTCGAAGGACTTTTGTCTTCAGTAGATCAATTGTTGATAATATATTATTAGTTCAGGAGTTGTTTAAAGACTTTCAATAGGTCTAAGGGAATTATACAAGGAGATCCCTTGTCCCTTTATCTATTCACCTTGGCCATTGAAGTCCTTACAAGGATAATCAACTTCAACATTGAAGTTAATAGCCATTTTTTGTATCATCACAAATGTAGAGAATTTAAAACCAGTCAACTTACTTTTGCAAATGATCTTATACTCTTCTAAGTGTAGACCATAATTATTTTCAAATTTTGATGAAGTCTCTGAATCACTTCTTGGAGCTATCTAATTTGAAGGTCAATAGAGAAAACAAAGGTAAGATTTATGTCTCCATAAATGTGTTGGATGTTCATCACATTCGCTCCATATCTAGATTAAGCATTCATTATACTCCTTTTAAATATTTAGGACTGCCTATATTTACCAAGTTTAGGTTTATTAATTGTATTCCTTTATTGGAAGCTATTAAAATGTAATTAACTCTTGGCGTAATAGATTCGTATCAAATGAAGGCAAATTGCAGTTAATTTCTTCATTCCTAAAGAATATTCACATTCACCAGAGTGCCTATCTCTTTCTCTGAAAAAGGATCATCAAAGAAATTAATAGGGGTATTAAAAATTACACATGGTCAGGAAGAGTTGAGAATTCAAGAAAAGGTCAAATGGTAGGAAATTTGTTTACCCAAGAAGAATGTGGGCTTAGGGATAGTTTTTATCTAATCAATGAATTCTTTCCTACTAGAAAAAAGGATTTGGGCGTTTTTAATCACAAGGAAGTAATATGGTAAAAGTGGTTGCACAAGTACTACTTAGCTAAAACCAATTTTCGGCAATTAAGGATTATTAGACAACATTTTTGGAGCTTAATATAAATGCTGAGTTTGAGGAATTATTTTTATTCATCCTTCAGAAGTTTATTATGGAATGGAATGCAGCAACTGATGTAGTTTGAGACTATTACATCTGAGGGAGGAGCTGTCAGCTCTTATAATAAGAATTCCCTATAATGCCAACGTTAGTGAAATAATTTTAAATGGGAATTAGGATTGCAACTTTAGATTATCATCTAGTATTATTGATAAATTGCCCCCATATAACCTGTATCCTCTTAATGATGGTCAAATATCTGGCTAACGATACTACTCAGGTTCACTAATAAATCTTGTTTTGAGCTCTTTGGGCTTCACTCACAGAAAGTCTGCTAGTTTGACCTGATAAAGGCTAAATCCTTGATTCCTAAAATACAAATTGTTTTTAAAAAATGTTTATAAGAATCTCACTTGATCCAACATAAATTATAGTTTTTTTCATTTAGAATATTAGGCATAAAGATATCTATTCTCTCATAAATTACGCAAATATTTTTTCCCTATTGTATTATAAGTTTCTGTTACTCTATTATCATTTGAGGGATACATTCTTCATCATAAACTTGTTTCATGTCAACAACATTTTGTCAGGAGTTTATTGATTTTTTATGAATACTAGAAAAAATGATGGGCGATTGAAGTAAAAAAATTAAGGATGTGCTTGTTTTATGGGTATGAGAAAAGAGGAATGAGTATGAAATGAAAAATAATGATTGGTAAAGAGTTATCATTGGATAGCTAATATTATGATTCTTTGCTTTGAGACATTACTCCGTTCCTCCCAATTAGGCCTCTGCATATTTGATTTATATAGCCTAATGATACGTGAAAATCACATAATAGGTATTTAATCCAAAAAACAAAAATCGTTAGGACAACGTTATAACTCAATTAATTATATGTTTGTAACGATTCTAAAAGAAATGGAAAATATAAATATTTGAAAAGGAATATCTAAATGTGCACAGATCATCACACAATAATGGGCAGTAATTTCGTTGTTTGAATAGTTCAACTCTTACAAAATCAACTTAATTAATTATATTGTAATTAATTAATTAAATAAAAATTAATTACAATAATATAATTAGTTAATTATATTATAATTAATTAAAATATAATTAATTAATTAATTTAAATATCATTTATTCATAATTAAAATATTATAATTAATTAATTAAACTATTAAAATATAATTAATTACAATACAATTAATTAAAATATTATTATTAATCAATTAATTACATTATAATTAATTTAAATATAATTAATTAATTCAAATATGACCAATAAAAATATAATTATTCATTAATTATAAAATTGTAATTAATTATTTAATTAAAATATAATTAATTAAAATAATACTATTAATAATTAAATAAAATATAATTAATTACAATATAATCGATTAAAATATCATAATTAATTAATTAATTACAATATAATTAATTAAAATATAATTCATTCATTCATTAATTGTTGTAATTAATTAATTAATCAATATATTGTAATTAATTAATTACAATATAATTAATTAACATGTAATTAATTAATTAAAATATAATAATTTTTATTTTTTAATATTTTTTACAAACTAATCACTGTCAATGGTAATAGTAATCATTCCTTCCTTTTAACCAATCATCATAATTATAATGATAATATCCTTTATCATTCCCCACTATATTCATTTCCATTCTTATTACCATTCTCTTATGTGAACCAATCGCCTCCTAAACTTCTTATACAAGTTTGAAGAACGTGTGCTGCCTGTTCCGCAAAAATAAAAGCAGGATTTATATCATACCAAGAAAAAAAAATTGAAGAGAAAGTTGTAAAATATAATAGGCTATATAGAGCTGAAATTGAAGGATAAAAACATGAAATTATTAAGTTAAAAGTAATACAACTTAGATCACTTGCTTAAAAGATAAAAGTCAATCAAAAGGTTTTGATTATAGGGTTAAAAAAAGATCACATCTTGTTTATTTTAGATGATACTTTTTTTCCTCATTTATTTCATCTCTGGCAGCCAGATTCGATACTGATGCTAAACAGACACCTATCCATCGAAGAAATAATAAAATTATATTTTGATTTTTCTTTTTCAATTATGTGTAAAGAAGAAACAGTGTTTATTGTACTATACAACTCCAACCACAAAAGGCTATACAAGGCTGATTATCTAGAAGTTTGAAACGGGTTCCACAGCTTCTACAGCAATCAGAGCTAAGAAAAGTCTCAATTCCTTATAAAAACTGAACATCCATCTTTGGCCTACACCACTATCTCAAACCTAATTTTGATATTTTACTTTGTAAGTCTAACGTAGTTGAAACAGAATATAATTCCAACAATAATTTCAATCTATGAAGAATGTAAATGCTTCAAAGTCCAAGTTCGTAAGCTTGCTTTAGGCCAAAACCTTTTGTCATTTCATTATGCTTCAAAACTTTTATGCCGATACAGGCATCTGAACCAAGATTGATATACACCATTGAAATAGAAATCTAATCGCTATCACTATTCCTGCAACAACATTCCCGGTCATATTAGTGGTCTCACAAGGTATAATTTCTCAGATTTTATATCAATATTAAAGGAGATACTCAGAAAAGCAAACAAAGGTATTCATACATGAACTATAGATTGGCATATCGACTGGAGCCTGATCCTCTTCTCCTCCGACGTCGTCTTTGTCGAATTCGCCAAATGCTCAACAACAATAAAACACCTAGTAACAACATGTGAATCAGTTTAATACAAAAGAAACATATCCAGAAGCTTTCCAGGTTTTCCCGAGTGATATAATTTTGACCAACCTGCTACTGCTACTGCAGCAGGAACAATCCAGTGATTACCAACTAGGACAGGCACATCAAGCTGCAAATTAGAAAGTTATGAGCATCTAGCGATGCTGACGCGATCACATGAAAATAAAAATTATTGCAAATAGAATACTGCAAAAGAAAAAAAGTTATTTCATTCCAACAGATTGCCTGCTTGTACCTCATCACCATAGAACACTCTCCAGTACTTATTCCCCAACATGTCACCATTTTTCCCAGTTAACTTTGGACGCCTCAAATAGTTAGTATCCTGAGTAGCATTCAAACCTCTGCCCATATCTATGATAGGATAGCCTGGAAATCTTCGGTTTCTTCCCCTAACATGTAGATTGTATCCTTTAGTTCCCCAGACTTCAAATCTGGCATCACGCCTACATATAAGATCTTTTCCCACAACAGCAGAATACGACGAGAAATTCACATCAGTTCTACGTGAAGGCAATTGTTTCTCATCTATGTAAAGGGCTGCATCCAGTTTCGTAGAATCAGGGAAGAGAAGTGGATCTCTAACATTCGCACTGGTGAAATCTAATATCTTTTTTAGGAGCCAATAACAATTAGTAACCATATGACTGCTATCCAAACAATTGGAGTCTCCATAAACAGCTATACGACCTTCACCTACTTTGACAAGGCCAAGAATTGGAGAATCTGCCTGCACAATGACAAAAAGTATCATTAGGAAATGCAGGTGTGAGGTAGGTGGAGGTTGTTGGAAGAAAGTGTTCTGTGTGCATAGAGAGGTGGAAGATTAGATAGATATAAACAGCGTGATCATGTAAGAGAACAGTCAAATTGACTACAAGATCAGCATATTTGAAGATAAGCAGGTGTAGCACTTAAAAGTTCCCCAAGTACAGGATCCTTGTACTAAAAGCTGTTGATGTGAAGGTTCAGTTTCCACCTTGGTCATGCCAGCAGTCAGCAGTATATTCTGAGTGGCCCCACTCTCTGAGCTATCCAAGAAAGGAAAACTGTGCACATAGCCACCTCTTGGAAACTTCACAATATCAGTTCCGGATGCATATCGACTTTGCTCGCCATTAATGGAAAAGTCACCATTCAAAACTTTATCACCAAAAGCAATTCCAAATGGGGCCAAAAGATCATTAAGTGCTGGAATATTTGCACCTCCAGTAACAGGAGTCCACCAGCTCCTTGTATTATCATCAAAAAATCTCATTTTTACAATTGTATCGACATTATACCATTCAGCAAAAACTGCCAAACCCAGCCCAGTATTAATAACATCATCTCTTAATTTTTCAATCTCTTCCTGGAAGTATTCATCTTCAAGATCGACTAGCAGAAGGGTCCCATATTGGTGAGCATCAAAACATGTAAATGGTGAACCAAGTGTTTCAACATAGTACCCTGTTTCATGTAATAGGTTGAACAGTATATGGAAATTTGTATGCAGGTGATCTCCATGCCAGTCTAGAATATCATTACGGACATCCAAAGAGTCTCTTGGAATATACCCTGGAGGATATTTTATACTGTGAAATTGATCCCACAAAACCCGCTTTGACCTTGGTGGTGTTGGGATCACTTTCAGTTTCAGTTGAAGGATACAAGTACTACTTCGAGGACCCTTCTCACCTGGAGCTGGAGGACTGTATATGGTAAGACTTACATAGCCCTCAATCTCTCCAGCAAACTGTGCACCTTCATCCTTTATTTGCATGTGAAGTGCTAAATAACCAGTCCAAGGCCAGATGAGTTCTGAGTAAGTAAAGTGAATGTTTAAAAGGTTTCCTTCTTCAGTTGCAGGATGCCACATTGGTGGACTCTTAACATATCCAATGACACCCATTCCATTCAAAATGGTAGCATTGAACATTATGGGCATTGCACCTGAATACAGTGGCTGCCGGCAGAAAGGCCAAGAATAGGGGCAATCTGTAAAATCAAGAATGCCAGGGAAAATGCTGGCACGAGGTTGATAGTTCTTTAGGATTTCATACGATTCCAACCTGACAGGGGAGTCAAAAGTTAGAAGCAATTAGTTTTGAGATAAGAAATGCATAATGGTAAGCATTAGCCTGAAAAAGTAAGTGCCAAGTATTCGGAAGTTTCCTATAAAGCTGTGTAACTTTAACCTCATAAAGCACTTTTTCACTGAATATAAAAATAAAGAGTCCAATAACAAGAAAAGGAATGAAAAATAACAGCATGAGAGCAATTGAGCAAAGCATACAGATCAACTCTTCCAGCTCCCTGCTCGTACATATTTGGACCTCCAAGCTTAGCAGCCCCCTCAACCAATGCCTGTTTCATGCTTGCTGGATTCAAAATTCTGTTACGGTTGCCTTCAGGAATAACACTAACAAGTAGGCAAACCACACCAGCAACGACAGGACTTGCCACACTTGTTCCTGATAAACTTTTACAACCAGTGCTGATTTTGGATCCCATGATTTCCCGCCCATAAGCAACCACATCTGGCTTCACACGGCCATAACTGTAAAGAAAATCCACATAGTCAAGAACACTTTTAAGGTGAAAACCCAAATGAACAGAAATAATAGTCATTTGAAATTCAATTTTGTACGTTACAATGACAAAGGACAAAATTAGTAGTACCAAACTGTATCTTCAGTTTTAACAGCAAAATATTGGTAAAAATGTGAAGAATTAGAAAATGGCAAGTTATAATAGCGCCCACTGAAAAATATGGTATTTCAAGTAGAAAAAATGGTCAGGGATACACATCAACACTTTCCCGAATATCTAGTACCCAACTTATCGAAAACAGAAGCAAGCCCACGAAGATGGAAGGAATTGTTGGAATGAATCAATATTGCAAAAGCAACCAGCATTCAACTAATACGTTAATTTTTGTTGTGTAAAATGCCTTTGGAGCTAATTGTTTCCATCCCTTTCTCAAACACACATGCTCAGTAAGCGGCTTAAAACAGATAATCATGTTATTTTCAAAAGAGAAAAGAATTAAATCAGTTTGTCAAAACCAAACAAATAACATGTACAAGTTTAACCAAGAATCTGTGAGTAGACTGCTGAGAAATCAGAAGCATCATCAGAGAATAAAAGCTTACCCATGAGGAATCTCCCAAGTGCTCATGCCACGTGATGAAAATGGGGCTATGTGATCATTATAATCTATGCCACCAACACCAATGACATCACTCTGATCTGCTGGGTTATTTAAAGTGCCATAAAGTGGCCCGTCATTTCCAATAGCCGAGACCATAATGATATTACTAGCCGTGATTTCCCACACCTGATTGACAAAGTTACACAGGATAAGGTAAAGGGAAGTTACAATCGTAGAGTTAATAAATAAACAGGAGCACTCAAATAGTAGATGATCTTAAAGATTAACATTTTGGGCAGGAAAATAGTGCTTTGATGATAATGAAGTATTAATGCTCACATTCAGTTTTGGAAAGAAAAGAATTACGTAGAAAGAGAATGCATTCAATCAATATGAATAATTAGAGTATACTACAGAGTGAACTACAATAGTTACAAAGATGATCTCAGGCTGAGACTAACAAATTACCTTCTCAACAAATGGGAGATCCAAGTAATCAGGTCCACCAATGCTCAAATTCAGAACATCCATGTTGGTTGCTATAGCATAATTAAATGCATCTAGAAACCATGATGTGTATGATACCTGCAATGGGCTGAACACAGCTGTCTCACAATTTCACCAACATCGATATTACAAACATAAAAGAATTGGAGAAATGAGAGCCAGGGTGAATATAAATGCATATATATTGTATTAGACTTCTTCACTAGGGAAGAAATAACAAAACTATCGGCATGTGTGAATGATAAATTAGTGTTTCAAGAAATTTTTGGCTCCCCTCTTTTTGTTGGTGATTTTTAAATAACAGATACTTGAAATACAGTGAATCAAACAAGAATTGGCTCGGACTTCATGTTCCCCTTTCAACAAAATTATAAAAGGAAATCTGGAGCAAATTTCAACTGAGTCATCAAGGGTCCTGCCTTTAACATTCTTAATTTGGACTTTTAGGAAAAGGTTGATGGCAAACTTCGGGCATTGATCCATAATAACTTTTCGTTTTCAGATATCCATTTCAACACACCCTTTGTTTTCTGTGTAAGGACAGAACTTACAACATGACTAGCTATTTACGTAAATGTAAACATATGTTCCCAACTCATCATGTCAGAAATTACCTGTGCATCTGTAAACACACGATAAGCGTAAATTTCAGCATCTGGAGCAAAACCAAGACAATCTGCATCTTGGCCAGCAATGACACCGGCAACGAAAGTCCCATGCCCAAGATTGTCATTCAAAGTGTCTTCATTAGTCCAGTTTGTACGCTCCTAAAAATTTCAGACTCATTGTCAGTACAAGCTTCTTAGGCCTCCAGTAAATGGTTCCACTCACCCCGAAAAATTGAAAAAGGAAAATCAATAAACAAGGGCTAAAGCAACATACAGCTAAAATTTTAACAGTAAAATTCACTGCTTGAAATTTCAGCATAAAACTTCAGTATTTACAATTTCAAAGCACATCTTCATTCCTAAAATTGACAACACTTAATAATGATCAAAATTAGTCCAAAGAGAATCATGCACCACTCTAGGAAAAGTAGTACCTTTATATTACGGAAATGAGGGTGATCAGCTCGGATACCAGTATCAAAAATAGCCATCTTAACTTTAGCGCCAGTATAACCTTTTGACCATAGAACTTCTGCTCCAAACAAGGAAGTCACCTGTGACTTCTGCAATGGGAAAGTAATCAAGTAAATGCCATCAGCAGCAGAATCAAGAATGAATAGCTTCAGAACTCTACCCAATCGCAATCACAAACCAGAGTGCAGCTCACCATGAATATGCAATGGTTGAAGCAATATGCAAGCATAAGAAAAGTATAAAGACACAAAGTTCCAAAGGTCGTAGCATTAACTGTTTCTGGGGAACTCGTTTGCACTTAAAGAGATGTCATGAGTACAGAAAGCATCAGCAAATGGCAAAATAGAGAAGCAATAACACTCAAACCTGCATCAAGAGGTGGCGGCCCCAATGGATTGAGGAATTACTCGTCGATGCCACCGTAAAATATTCTCCTTCACTGAAGGACATGGAAGTAAATATCTTCCCAGGCCGTTTCTTTCCATTCACAAAAGAGCCTTCACCACCAGCAAGCAAATCCCTTTTATAGCTAAAATCAACATTCACATCCTTAACCAATCCAAGCCTCTCAATTTCACGTACCACTCTGTCCGTCTGCGTCTCTTCGATCGCAATCACTCCGAAATCGGTCGGATACTTCATAGCCGGATTTCGTCTCTCGATCCATTCCCAACCGCGTTTTGAACCAACCAGGGATTCCAAATAGAGGCGGTGATCTTTGGCCTCCCTGTAGTCCGTGAACCGGACTATGTAGTTGTTACGGTGGGAATGCGAGCGCTTAGGGAGAGCTGAATCTAGGGTTAGGGTTTTGAGGGAGGGAGAGAGGAAATAGAGGGAAATAACTGCGATTAAGAAGGATGATTTGAATGGGACTGCGGCGGAGGGAATTCGGCGGTGGAGATCGATCATGGTGGTGGTGGGAGTGAGGTGGTTTGGTTTTGGCGGGGAAACTGATGCATCTGATGTGAAATAAAAGATTTGAGTTCGTTGAAGAATGAAGAAGTGTTTGTCGAAGCTCGTTGGGATGGACTTTGGTCGAGCTGGTGAGCAGCGCAGGTTTTTGCTCTTGTCAGTCACGGACTCCGGACGCCAGAGCTGCATTTCAATGTTCTAACCACGTGCCATCCGCGTGATCTTCTCGCGCTAGCGCCTTTTTCGTTCGACTTGTATTTAATGGTAATATTAATTTAGGCGATAAAAAGTAAAATTAGAAATTAATATTTTTAAAACATAAGTTGAATTGGAATATTTTAAAACATTTAAATTAAATTTAATATTTATAAAATAAAAATATTAAATAAATAAAATATAGACAAAATTAAGTGTTTATTTTTTAAATGTAAAGCATATTTTTATATTTTTAATTGGTATACAAATTTTATTATGTCAAATGATATATTAGAATTCACATGTCAGTTATTTTAATTAATTTAATTATAAATATTTCTAATTAATTAATTAATTAACTTAATTATAATTTGATTAAATTAAATTCACAATCATCTTTTCCTTTACGTGACAACCTAATCATCCCAAGATGTCATTTAACTCCATTTCTATTTTTTTGTTATAGATTTTATTTTTTGTTTTTAGTTTGTTTTCAAATAAAAACAAATTTTTTTTCAATGTTAAATTCGATATAGTTATATTTTATAAGTGATAACATTTACCTAATAGATAAAATTTAAAGATAAATTATTTTTAATTAAATAAATTTATTTTAATATCTTACATAATATTTATTAATAAAATTTTTATTTACTAAAATAAATAGTTAAAAATTAATTTTTTATTCATAAATTAATATTTATTTTAGATATATTTTAATGATTAAATCAAAATTTATTTGAAATTTATATATTTTGAAGATATTTTAAATTTAATTATATTTATTAATAATTATTTAATTTGGTTTAATTACAAAAATCAAACAAAATTATTAGGTAAAATTAAATTATTTATAATTCTTATTAATAATTAAATAATATATATTTAGTTAACAATAAATAAGATTATAAAAACATAAACGCAAAACAAAAACCACTTACAAAAACCAAACCTAAAAGTAAAAACAAAAAACTCAAATAAATTGTTTTACTAAATTAAAAAAATAAAAACTAAAAATAAAAATAGAAACAAACCGTGAATCCTAATCTTTTAAAAGTTAGTATAATAAAGCAAACGACGAGTAATTATGCAATTAGATCCTCTGTCTCCATGACAAATGATGATACAAAGTCCAAAATTCAAAAGTTACTGAAATTTCTTAAAACTATTTGGATTCTCTCACTCATATGCATAAAGTACTCAACTAGGTAAGAGCTTATCTTGAAACAATTGTACAACAATCAAAAACACTATTAGAGAAGTTCTACAATTGTACAAAAATCAACTACACTATTAAAGAAGATCTAAGTGCAATTTCTATCAACTTGAAATGCCATCAGACCAAGAATTTAGATTATGTCCTTACCTAGTAAAGCTCCTCCACCAAGTGCTTGATCCATTGTCATCTCCTTTTTTGTAAAGTCATTTCCAAAGAAAATGGCTGGATTCTAAAATTTGCCTAACTCTCTTCCTCTCCTTTAAATATAAACGCAGCCATGCCTTATATAGTTTGGATTAAATTTACATAAACTTACCATCTAATTCATTGGAATTGGATCCATGTCAAGGATATCTATATACTTTAGACTTTGAAGATTGGTTAAGCCAATAACCAATGCAACAAACAATTAGGGTTATCGCATGAAAAAGAAGATTCTATGCTTTAAATGGACCCTACCGTATACAGATTCGTGGAGCTACTAATAATTGATGGCTACTATTCGCCCCTATCTTCCTATTTAGATTACTGGTAATGTAATATATGCACAAGCTATTGGTGCATTAGCTGTGCACGAGGAGGGAGAGCAACAGAGTGATCATAGGAAGGGACCTCCTTATGATTTCTTGAATGTGCTAAAGGAAGAGGATGCACTTCGACATCTCCTTCCATCTAGTTGGTTTGTGGATACCTCAACTAGGCCAACTTTGGCATTATCAACAGTGGCTTAGTCATTATTGACTAGTATGAGGGTTAGGAGTGTTAGTGGATGACATGAACTTGATAGTGGTAGTGAACCATACACCTATTACTATTAAGATATTACAGGTGATGTGGAGGCCAAGAACAAAGTGAATAGCTGAGAATAGCAATTTGTCGTTATAGGTGGGCCACCACAATCTATTAAAGGGACACAGATCTAGGAGGATCAAACTGCTAGTCCAAATAGACCACTGACCCCACCGCCACCCACTATCCACATCTACCCCAATCGCCAAGCCAAGCACATTAACTTACATAGAGCACTACATGCATCGGTTAGGTTACACTATGGTGAGGATATCATAGAACTTAGGAATGAAGATTTTACCTCCATTAGTTCAACCAGAGGAATTAGTTGTGTTTGAGTAGATGGATCACAAACTTACAAAGCCCAAGGATGATAGAGCAGTGCCAGACGAGCCTAGAAACCCTAAGAAGCTATCTAGAGAGAAAGATGTGAAGGATGTAAATTACAGAGAGTTAAAGGAGATTATTGTGCTGATGGAAGAGGCGACTACTATTCCTTATAATGATAAGACGATAGTGGATAATAAGTCTTTGATTAGAAGCCTTGTTGAGACAATTTCATTCAATAATTTAGAGGATTAGCAAATGATAGTTATGTGCCACCACTAATACCCCATTCACCTCTGCAGGATTTATGATTTGTCTTTTGTACTCTTGTTTTTCATTTTTGTGAATATTCTTGACCATAAATGTACATATAATTTTTGGTATTATTACTTTTTTACTTGTTATTTTTAGAGTTCTCTCCATATTCTAATAAGTCTTTTCAATAATAAATCAATGGAATGGAATTTCTTCTAAAACTTTGACAATGTGACTCATATTTGCTAAGTTCAAGTCCTCTATTATATTGTTTTTCACTTTATTATTTTTTTATTCTTACATTTTTAAAACATTGAGTACAATTTTTACTTTAAGTGTGGATTATAATCACTCAATGATCCTAATGTAAATTCTAGACATGTCTCTACTAGAGATGTAGACCAAACTGCTTCTGTTGATACATCGAACGCTATTCCTATTGACCCTGCATGGTTTGAGTAAGTAGATTGAAGAACCAAACTCCCATTACAGCTGCATGTGTTGCAAAGTCGAGCTCTATTCATACAGATTCCCCTGCAGTCATTCTTGAAGATATAACAGCAGTGAATTATGCTTCTACAAGTAAGCAACTCCTTAGCACCCTGACACACACTCAATCTAGGCCTGAAACACCTACACACTCACGTTACCATCTGTTAACCATAGAAATTGCTTTAGAGCTTAAGTAGTAGAACTAGACTTTCCAACTAGTTGAAGGGCACAGATCACAGCAGATCAAGAATAAAGGCTCCAAAAATAATAAAAGGCTCCAAAAATAATAATCATCTCTAATATGTCAATTATTGTTTAGAATGCCTGAGGATTAAATTGCCCTACAAAGCAAGCTACTTTATGGGATTTTGTCAGGAGGAAAAGGCCTCTACTAGTAGGATTACTTGAAACCAAAATAATGTTAAAGAATGCTGTTAATTTTTCATTGCCCTCGAGTTGGTTGACGATTACCAACCATACACATCATTTTCTTAGTGGAATCTTTCTTTGTTATAAGGCTAATGAGGTGCATTTGGAGCTCCTTTATTCCACAGACCAATTATTGCATATAAAACTCTCCTTCTTTTGTGAAAATTATGACATTATCACCTTCATTCTTTATGCCAGCAATTTTGGTCTCCAAGGAGTTGTATTGTGGACTGATCTAAAAAATCTCAGTAGGGATATTCGATTACCTTGGCTGATATATGGGAACTTTAACTCTATCTTGTATCAATCTCAGGCTAACGACAATTGTAATCTTATAAATATTCTAAAGAACTCAAATCTGTGTGGATCAGTTGGGCGTGACAGATTTAAGGTTGGTTGGTAACAAGTATACTTGCTCCAATCAACAAAGCTCACATTGGTTCATCCAAAGGAAACTTGATCGAGCTTTAGTGAATGGTAGATGGCATAAACAATTTCCCAATAGCAATGCAAACTTCCTTGACCCTTTAATCTCAGACCATACCCCAATCCGAATAGAAAACCTATTTCACTTGACAGCTTAGAAATTCCCATTTAGATTCAACGATTATTTGACCAATGTACCAAGTTTCTTTAAAGCTTGCAGGAGAGGTTCAGAATGCTTTTTTCATGGCACCAAGCAGTAGATCTGCATCCAGAAATTGAAAGCTATTAAACAAAAATTGAAATGGTTACAATCTTTGAGGGAATCAGTTGATCATGCATTGTCCAAAGCTCTGGAAGACCTTACCAAAGTTCAACGGAAACTTTCTCTACCCCTTCACGATCTACAACTCCTAGCAACTAAAAAATAGGCATTATCTCTCTATATGCTCTCTGTCTAAAACTATCACTCATTACTTCAACAAAGAGCAAGAATAATTTAGCTTAAAGATGGAAACAAGTGCACCAAATTCTTCTTTAATTTTATTATGGATCATAGGAATAGAAATCGGATCAATTTGATTACTACAAATGAAGGCCTTCAACTCCAAGACCATCAGGAAATTCAGGAAGAGGCAGTGAATTATTTCAAAATTTTGCTTAGTCCTTCCACATCTACTCCTATCCTCTATGACAACCTTTTGGACATCAGTTCTAAGAAAATAACTCACGAAGCCATAAACTTGTTAACTAAAGTAGTCGATGATTAGGAGATCGAGGAAGCATTGGCTAAATTGCATGGTACAAAATCACCAGATCTAGATGGCCTTAACGGTTTCTTCTATCATAATACATGGAATATAATAGGTTCCTTTATTAAGCAAGCAGTGAAGGAGTTTTTCACTAAGGGCATGCTACTTCGGGAAGTTAATTAAACTTTCTTTTGTTTGATTTCGAAAAATTCTACTCCTACTTCCTTTAGTGAATTTAAACCAATATCTTGTACCAATTTCCTATATAAAGTGATCTCAAAGATCCTTGCATATAGATTGAAACAAGTTCTCATCCCACTCATCAGTGATAACCAAAGAGATTTCATCAGTAATCGACAAATTGGTGATAACATACTGAATGTACAAGATTTACTCCATAGATATTCTCAAGCCAATTCACCTCTAAATTGCACCATCAAATTTGATTTTTATAAGTCGTTTGACAGTGTGCTTTGGAGCGTCTTATAGAAAACCATGGAAGTTTTTGGTTTCCCAGTTATATTCATTAATTGGATCAAGGAATGTTTCTCAAAGTCTCCTACTCGGTCTTGGTCAATGACAATCCTTCAACCTTTTCCAGGCTGGGAAAGGACTGCGGCAAGGGGATCCTATCTCCCCCTACCTCTTTATCATATGCATGAAGATGCTTAACACTATCAGTTGACATAAAGTGGCAACGAACTCAACTTTCAAATATCATTCAAAGTGTAAAAAGCTTGTTTTAGCTAACCTCTCTTTTGGAGACAATTTATTAATTTTTTGCAGAGCCAACCCTGATTCAGTTTGTAGCTTCATGAAAGCTCTCTAGGTTCAAAGAAATCTCGAGGTTAAGTATTAATCTCAATAAAAGTCACCTCATATTTTCTAATGGTGCTGCTCCAATGGTTTCAAGCATAGCCTTGCTTGTCGGAATGGCAAAGAAGCCTCCACCTCTACTTTATCTGGGGCTCCCAGTTTCGACTAGGAGATTAACAATCCTATGTTATCCTCTTGTTGAGAAAATTCAAAAGATAATATGATCTTGGGTGAATCATTTCCTTTCATTTGCGGGGAAATTTCAGCTTATCCATTCGGTTCTTAGCTCTTTGCATGTTTATTAGAGCTCACATATTTTTCTTACCAAAGGGGTCATCAAGTCGATCGAAAGGTTACTCAAGGATTTCTTATGGAATCATAAGATAGGAACCAAAGGTTATGCTAAAGTTAAATGGTCAAACATTTTCTTTCCAAAGTCTAAAGGAGAGTTAAACATCCCTTTAATGAAACTCACTAACCATATCCTGATTATGGAGGATTCTTGAAGATAGGAAAATGCTATGGATACGTTGGTTCATTTTTATTTCCTTAAAGGAAGAAGTATCTGGGCAGTCAGTAAGACTAATAGCAATTCCTATTTTCTAAACTAGTGAATTCATTTGAGGAACCTTGTTTAGAAATAAGTATCTTGCACCATTGGCAACGGGAAGCTTATATCTCTATGGTTTGATAATTGGACAGGTTAATGATTCTTACTTCAATCTTGACATTTACTTAGAGATTCTATCTCCTTTCCTCTCTATAGTACAATGGATTCCTTCATCAATAGCGGCTGCTAGAATTTTCCAGACAACCTTAGACACCTGCAACCTCATTTCTCTTCGTCTCTCTCTCAGGATACATTCTTTTGGCATTGCAAGCCAACTTATGAATTATCAAACAAAGTCATTCAGGACTTATAAAGGGTGAGGATACGACAGCTATTTTGGTATAGAATCTTTTGGCATAAAATGATCTTACTAAGAACATTCTTTCTATTATGGCTCACTATACAAAACTGATTGAATACAATTGATTAGATCCGTTATTTGAGCATCAATCCCCTATGTCCCTTCTCTCAACTCTGGGAAGAATCTAGAGATCATTTATTTTTTATGTATGTGGTGACTAATCAGGTATGGAGAGTTGTTCTCATGTGTTACGATTGCCTTATCCAAGAGAACAATTTCTCTATTGTTGTTCATTGCTTAGCAACTCAGACAGCTACCAAGATCTCGTCCCACACAATATTTGTTAGCATGGGTGTCCAATATATATGGAAAGAGAGAAATGCTAGGTGTTTTGAATCCAAGTCCAAGCCTATAGAAAATCTTATCTCTGAAATTCTAGACAACATCAAAGAACTTGTGGTGCTACGTAGCATTCCCACTAACATCAACATTCTTTAGTTTTTTCTCTCAATTATGTTATGTTTGGTTAGCTAATTAGTATATGATATTTCATGTTTTAAAGGGTATCCCCCTAGATCTATTGTAAGCCCTTAACTATCTTTTTCCTATAAAAGCATTTTATTCTTTCCTTTTTTAAAAAAAGTTTACATATTTTATCATGATTTTCTCAATAGGAAGAAATTATTTAAAAAATTCTTTCAAGGATACTATAGGAGACATTTTATTATGAATTTGATTTTTTTGGAATTAACGTATGACTAGTTATGATTGTTAGTGAATAAATTCAATTTGTTTTATTCATTTGGAGAATGAATACTCGATGAGCATTATGATATCCTTAGTGTAAAATGCATATGTATCAAGTACTTAATACTTCTTTTAAACATTTTATTGTCTTAAAAATAGTAAAAGAGCATAATTTCATTCCACTTTTCGTACTAATAAAAATGTTGAAGTTAAAAAATGGTGCTAGTATGCATTTCAAATAGTAATCTAATTGAATAATCAAAAGTATTCATAATAAGGTGTTTACTCTCAAGCAAAGAGGTTAGGTAATTGTTTTAACAAACTCCTAATACTTTAGCTTTTTTATTAATAAAGGGTGTGGATATTTTTAAAATCTAAATGGTTTTATCTTGTTTATGTTCATTTGTGCACATAATTAAATTTTGTGATACATGTTCAATTTTGAAGAACCATAAAGTGAATTTAATCAACTTGTGAATTAATACAAGTCGTTAGTTGCATAGCATTTTTATGACCCATATGATTGATTGAGTAATTGAGAATCTTTAAAGTTATATTTGATTTTTTTAAAGACTTTCCAAGATTATCTTTTGTTTTAGTTTGAATGATGGAATTAGTTTGTTTAAGGAAAAGTAACTACTTAGGTGTGGGAGAGTTTGATGTATGTCAGTCATACATTACTTTTATCACTATTTATATAACAAATTTCTTGTATTTTGTATGAATATGGAGGAAATGGTATATATTTTAAGAAGTATTTTCATTTTAAGTGTTATTTGTACCCATACAAGAAAAATAAACGAAATTGGAGAATAATTTGTTTGACTTGAAGTAAATTTGGAAGATTTAGAGGAGCATTAAACATAGAACTTATATGATACCATGTTAAGGCCATGTTTGATGGTCAATTTCGTTTCTCCTTTACATCCCTACTTACCCTCATTTTACTCCGTAGATAAAGAACATGAAGCCTTACACAGTGCAGGTCTGATATTAACACTGAAGATTTTTAGAGAATGATAAATGAAACAAAGGCTAGCTAAACAAACCCATGTTAAGTTTGTGTAGCTCATTAAAAGACTAGGTTTCATATTTAAAGAGAAATAAGGTATAAAAGAAAAGATATTTTTGGCTAAAAAATAGTAGGAAAGTCGACAGGTAGTTGTTTTACATTAGTTATTGATCGAGATAAATTCATTCTTTGATGATAAAACAAGATTCCAAAAGATCCCCTAAAGATTCAATATTTAAAAATAAATATTTCTTTTCTTTTTCTATTGTTTCTTTATTGCTATTCTTTACTTAATTATGAGCTAAATAAATTATGGATTTAGGTGAGATAAACCTAGGATGTAATAATTTTTATTTTATCTTTGATTTAATAAAATCCTAGCTTTCTTATTCTTGTTTTTATAATTGATTGAATTGACAAAGTGACAGTGAAAGACTCAATTATTCGATTCATTTATCAAGATTTTAGAGATAATATGTGTGGCTAGATTATGACATAGATAAAGAATGTTAAGCATGAGCTATTTGAGAGAAAGTCGCAAGATCTTCTTATGTTAGGGTAAAATTTATTAAGAGAGTTCATAAAGAAAATTAATATGTTCTTATGTTGTCTTGATTTAAAAGGGATTTTAGTTGATAAACCTATGAATAAGGGCTGCAAATCTTGAGAAATAATATAATCTAAGAATTCTTACTAGTCCAGAAACTAGAAGTATTCACTAAATCAAGGTGAAGTTTAATATGGTAAAGTCCTGGGGGATTTCTTACCTAATTCTAGCTCATCCATAGATTGATTTATTCTTGATCATATTTTTTTTAATTTTCAAATTGATTTATTTTATTTCTTATTCAATCATTCATAATTGTTGGTTTAGCTTAATAAGTTTATATATAGTTAGTAATTAGTCAATAGTCCTCATGGGATTGAATTGTACTCGTTTATGCTAACTACAGTTACATTGTTGACTTATGAAAACAAAAAATCATTTTCCTATCATAGATTGTAGATATTGCTACGAGGGTTATTATGTTGTCGATGGTAATTCCCTAAGTAGCCAACTTGTTTAGTTTTCCTAGAAAGGAATTTCCAACTTGACAACTATTGATGTTATATCCTTCCTACATCATCCATATTATAATGTTTATATTTGTTAGCCC
>JANZXP010000008.1:32713314-32725618 GCA_027576715.1 Erythroxylum flavicans
CACATCAAAACAAAGACATGGGGATGTCGAGACAACCTAGGAGACCTATAGTTCCATAGTCATATAAAAGGACTAGATTGGATGTTTTTGTCGCTATATTATGCATTACTACTCCAAAGTTACAAGCTTTGAGGAGGTAGCATAGGCCATCATAGGCACGAATAACACCACCACCTCCTTCAGCAAATCCAAAAGTACATTCAAATTATTTGTTGTTATATTTTGAGACAGAGGCATAATATAAAAGGTACTAAACCTTTCAAACACATCAGTTTAAGGCACTTAAGTACATGAATTGGACCATGTTAAGGGAGGTAGATCTTGTTAATAATGTGCATAAGATTATTTCTTTTAATGGGTGGCAAGATTTGTTTAATATATAAGAGTCAGTATAGTGAGAAATGACTCAAATTCATATGTTATGGGAGGACACCTCTGTCCTTAAAGATATGTTTGGTTGGGGGTTTATTAATGAAATGGAATGGAATGTAATATTATTCCATCATTTGAGATGAGGGTTTATGATCGAATGGAATGGAATGGGATGGAAGAGGAGGGCTTCGTATTATAATCCATTCCATACTAAACAGTAAAAATGAGAAACCTCTAATTTGGGAGGATTAGGGTGAAATGTAAAATGATAAACAACTTTTCACTATATTACATAATAAACCCTTTTTCCAAACAACATTTCACGATATTACATTATGAACCCTGTCTTTCCTCCCAAATAACAATTTTCTAATATTACATCCATTTACATTCCATTCAATTATAAACCATTCCATTATAAACTATTCCATTCCATTAAAAACCTTACGTCCAACGAAACATAACCTAAGTTTAAATTGGGAGATGTGGACCATAGCCTAAGCTGTAACTAGTTTGTGTTCCATTTCAGTTTCTATATTTTAGATCTTGCAGAGACCTTAACACCTAGCAGGATCTTTTTAGACTAAAATTGACCAAACACAAATTCATGATGCTATTAACAAGCAATAACCACGGTGTACACTTACCACTCTATAAAATCTAAGGCATTATGATTTAGATTCCTAATGATGTGGTTGATGCACAAGATTCTAGTGCACTTACTTTATGCAAGGAGGGAAAGCATTGAAGTTGTAAGTAGGAGAGATCTCTTCCTCATATATTGTATATATTAGAGAAAAAGGGATGTTCTTTGCTATCTCCTTTGTTCAATTGGTTTATGACTACCTGAATTGGACTAACTTTAGCTTTATTAGTTAGGAGTGTTAGTGGATGAGTTATCCCTTTTAGTAGTGGTTATTTTTAATCCATCACGATGAAGATATTACTGGGAATATGGATGGTGAAGCTTAAAGCAGACACTTGAGAATAGTATCTTGCACTTTTTGGTGAACCAACATTAATTGTCGATGAGGCACCTACTTAAGAGTAGTAGATTGTTGGTACAGAGTGAGCATCTATTCCACCTCCACCCCAGACTACTACATTAGCCACCCAGCTAGCAACATTGGTATATATAGAGCAATATATACATTGGCTAGGTGACACTACAATGAGTATCGTGTAACACTTAGGAGTGAAGATCTTACCTTCACTAGTACTACCTAAGGAGCTAGTAGCATATGAGGAGATAGAGAACCAACTGACAGAATCTTTGGATGATAGACCAATGTTAAATAAGGTCAGAAAGTTAGAGGAGCCAGTTAAAGTGAAGGAGACTGTGACACCATTAAGAGAGGAGCCTACTATTCCTACAGCACACACAGAGAGAGAGAGAGAGATGGATGACCAAGATGATGATATATGAACAGTAACTATTGAGCCATCTATTGGAAGCCTTATGGACTTGATTTCTTTTGACGATTTAAAGGACTAGTGAGTGGTAGTTCCTTACGTGATACCAAAAATACCTTCACCTCCTCCACAAGATTAATTCTCTATCTTTTATACTTTTTTTTTAGTTTTTTAATACTACTGATCATATGTTTATATATAAATTATGGTATTTCTTTCCATTTGACTTATATTTTTCCAATCAATGGTTTAATGGAAAATTTATAGAATGAAATTTCAGTTAGACTTGGATCATGTGACTTAATTAAAGGAAGCTCTAGTCTTTTACTATATTTCCTCTCCCTTTTCATTATTTTTGTTTTTCTTATATGTTTCAAACATTGAGAATAGCATTTATTTTAAATATGGGAGAGGAACTATAGGATTATGAATATGTATCATGCTCAAGCTTATCAATTTTTCTATGAATTCTTCAATAGGATGTAATTCTTGGAATTTTGTTTTCATTAGCATACTATTGCAGACAATTCATTATGAGTTTGATTGTTTTGGTGATTTGGAATTTCTATGTAAATAGTTATGAGTACTAGTGAATAAATGATTTTGTGTTTTGTAAAATTGAGAATAAATACTTGATGACCATTATGACATTCTTTATGTCAAATGCATATGCATTAAATAATTATGACATTTTTGAGCATTTTTCATTATCCCACATAAAAAATATTGTGAATAAATGAGCATAATTAATTTCACTTCGTTTTCTTCATTCCAATAAAAGCGTTGAAGTCAATGAGTAGTGCTAGTATCCATTTGAGATAGTGACCTAGTTAAGTAACTAGGAGTATTCATGACAAGGTGTTTACTCTCACATAAAAAGGTTAGTTGACTTTTCAAACAAGCTTCTAATTCTCTTGTTTTTATTTAAATATATATCTTACTAATAAATGTGATGAATATGTTTAAAGGTTGAAGTATTTTATCTCATGTATGTTCATTTTATGCGTATTATTGAATTTTGTGATCTAGGTTAAAGTTTGAAGGATCATGAAGTGAATTAAAGTGACTTGTGAGTTAATGTAAGTAGTTAGTTGTATAGTATTTTGATGACCCTTATAGTTAAATGAGTAATTAAGAATATATAAGGTTTTGTTTGGTTTGTTTAACACTGTTTTAGGAATTCTTTTCTATTTAAGATTAAACGATATAATTTGTTTATTTGAGGACAAACAATTGCCTAAGTATGGGGGAGTTTGATGTATACAAGACATACATTATTTTTAATATTATTTTCATAACATATTGCGTGTGTTTTGAATGCTTTCGAAGGATTTAATACTTAATTTAAGATATTTTTTTGTAGGTTATATTTCTATCTCTTTAAGGAAAAGTAGAGAATTCGAAGAAGAATTGGATATGTTTGGAGCAAGCTTGGAAGACTTTAAGGAACCAAAAACATGGCACCTATATGCCATTATGTTTGGGTCGTGTTCTAGGTGGCTGATTCTACTTCCCTTTTATAGTCTTATACACACATGTGTTACCCATTAAGTCAAGCAAAACTGCCCCTATAAGTCCCCACATTGGTCTTATGTTAGTGGTGTTAGTTTTTAAAGAAGTTACAGAAGCTGCCAAAAATAATACGGCTTACTACATAGACCTATGTTGAATAATATAGCTCATTAAAGAGTAAGGTTTTGAATAAAAGAAAGAGGGAAGAAAAGAAAAGGAGGTTTCTTAGGTAGAAGAAAGAATTGGAAAGCAATAAGGAAGTCAGTTGCAGACCAATCTAGAAGGGATTTGATCAAACACAAGTCATCATTGAAGATAAAATAAGATTCCAACAAGATTCTCCAAAGTTTTAAGATTTAAAACCAATGATCTCTTTTTCTTTTTTTCTTTTTGTTTTCTATATTCTTTGTGTAGTTGTGAACTAACTAGGATATAGACTTATATAAGATTTACCTAGGATGTAACATATTTTAATTGATCCTTCGGTTTAATGAATATCTAGTTTTGTGATTTATATATATATTTATAATTGATTGAATTAAAAAGCAAATGTAGAAGATTCAATTATTTGATTCTTGCACATATTTGGGAGATGAGATGTCTAGTTAAATCACAACATAGATAAAGAAAGTTAAGTATAATCTATTAAAAAAGAAAAAAGTTGCAAGTTCTTTCTACGTTGGGGTAAAACTTATTAAGAGAGCATACAAAGCAAATTAAAGTATTATTAGGTTATCTTGATTTGAAAGGAATTTCGGTTGATTAATCTAAGAATAGGTATTACGAGTCTTGAGAGAGAATATAATCTAAGATAGGAATTCTTATTAATCACAGAAATTAGAAATATTCATTAAATCAAAGTGAAGTTGAAATTGTAAAGTCTTAATGATTTCTTACCTATGTATAGTAAACCATAGATTATTTTACTCTTAATTGTCACTTATTTTCGGTGTTCCAAGCTATTGACTTATTTTCTTTATTGATCTATGATAGCAAGTGTCAAGTGCACTGCAAAATTTACCTAACTCTGCTCACTAAAAAATTCTAGCTATGATGAGTTGAGATCGTATGCACAGGAAATGTTCGGTTAATTTTTACAATGACAATAATTGATGTTAAGGAAATAAAAGGGGGTTTTGAGTTGATGCAATCAAGAAAACAAAATAAAATTAAACTAAAGCAAGCAAATTATAGAAAACTGTCAAAAGGGATAAAAGTGTTGAATATATGTAAAACTCAGTTCTCGGATCAATCTCGGCCTACATACAATTAAACACGTTTCATTGTTATAATGCTTTCATACCTCTATCTCCTAGGACTATTGATCACGGACTAATAACAAGCTCTGCTAATCCCGATTTTTCCTTAGGTCGTGTTTAATTAAGAGAAGCTCATTATTTAAACCTACCTACCAAATAACCTAGAACATGCTCTCTAGATTTAATTGGGCAACTGCATTATGAAATAGAAAATGGATCAATATAGGTAGTAACTACACAAGCTCAGGTTATCCAACCTAAGTTACGTTGTTCCTAATGAGTCAAGGTCATTGGTAACTACAAACAAATCTCAATTATAACGATTATAGATTATATTAAAGATTATAGCAATGGGATCGTATTAAAACAATCCAATGAATGCATTAAGATCATCTTTACACAATACCCAACTCAATAAATGAAGAACAATGATAACAATACATAACGAGAAAGATTCAACATTAAACAATAAAAAGATGTGCTTAACTATGACTCAAGTAGCAATTTCACCTTCGAACTGGTGTCAGGAAGCTTAACCCTCCATCTACTCTATAGGTCTCCAAACAATAACAGTTACTGTTGTCTCTCCTCTCCCAAAACCCAAGAAAATGAAGTCCAAATTGTTTCTACGGTCAATATAATGTATTTATAGTAAAAGTTAGGTTCTTAGGTAAGGTAGCAAAAAGTCACAGGCGTGACTTGGTGTGTCAAGACTGTGAATGGCCTCAATGGGGTTCAAGATCGTGACATCTCCAGTTATAGGCGTGACTTAGAGTGTCATACCCATGACAAATTTTTCATGGGCGTGAGACACATGTCATGGTCGTGAGTCTCCTATACACTCATCATACTTGATGTTTGCAATATATACTATTCATCTTGTACATTTTCTTGTATCCTCTTGCTCTAATCCTTCTCCTTCTTGTTTTGTGAAGACAATTGAGTGTAAATCTCAAGAAAATGGCTCAAAGAGTATGCTTTTAACTCACTTTAGCTATTGTGCTTCTAAATTGTACCTAAAACTAAATATGAACTAAAGTAAATGTCTTAAGCATTTAAAAACATTAATCACTAAGTGTCATGGATTAAATGCATCAACAATTAAGCACGTATCAATCTATTATAGTTATTAGCCAAGACATTAAGTTTGTGAGTAACTAGTAGTTGAAATTAGTCTTCATAGGATCCATCTATACTTATTGTGCTTGCTATAGCTATGTAATGCGCTTACAATGAACAATTAGAACAATAAATAAATCAGGTATAACTTCCTAGTATAAGGAAAGTGTAGTTATCTTATTATTTTCACAAATTTCTCATCCTAATTAAGTATTATACTCTATACACTATACTATCCTAAGTTGCTTATATCCCTACTTTGATAATTTTCAACTCAGCCTTCGTAACTAGATTTATTATATGCTCACAATACATATGAAAAATTATCACAACCATTAATAATCTCCTAACTTGTAACTTATTCTTAATTGTGTCAACCATGTCATCATTTCTGCATTATCCAAAAAGTATTATTGAACTTCATGTCGATGTTTGAAACAATAAACTAGTACATTTGTTAACCTATAAGTAGTATGAAGCGTTAGAATATAAGTGAGCCTACCATTTAAAAATAAAATCAAAGATCAACTATAGCATAACAAAATAAAATTAATATAAAAATTTATTAAAATATATTTCTTAAACATTATTTATCTTAGAATGCAACCTAGTTAAAATATTGTTAATATAATATAAGGTCATAATTATTTAACCCTTCCTTTTATTTTCAAGATTCCATGTATCTAATGTAATCATTATATGTTCATCATTAATCAACATGACAAATGTGTATTTTTAACCTGAACCTTTTACCAAAATACAAGTTAGACCTTAACATTTTAGAGTATTTAAAATGAGTTTTAGCATTTGTAAAATATTCAATTTAAACCCTAAATAAATGGAAATATTAAAGAAGTTATATCTCTTCTATTATGTGTCATGTCAACACTAATGTAACACAAATTTATTATTTTTTATTCGGTAGGTGGCATAAATTTTTTATAATTATGATTATATATAATAAATCCTAATTAAAATTAATTAAATCTAATTAAAAATAATATAACTTAACTCTAATTAACTTAATTTTAAGAAACAAAACCTTAGTTAACAAAGGATCAGGAAAGCATAGATCACAAGCAGATAGATAACAACAATACATCATAGTGAACTTGTCAACCTTAATAATATGGGAGTTTCCATGTACATCAACATGAATCCAAGACTAAAGTCTTTGGCACATTTTTCCACATTCAAAACATCCATACCTTAAAAAGGTCAGAATCCAAAGGAAGAAGGTTGAAGATGAATATAGGTCAACAATGATAATTCTATCAATGATGAGGATAATGAAGGAACGATGAGGAGAAGTCGCATAAAGTTCGGAGTTAATTAAGGATTAACCATATATTAAGGTTAAAGTTATTGTAGTGGTTAGCCAAAAAGACCCTAAAGAGAGTATTGATGAAATTTGATCAATAATTGATTTAAAACATGATAAGTGCTTGAACAATAGGGAAACTTTGCAACAACGAAAAATTAAAGTTGAACTTAACTACAAAGCTTTATGTTGTCTCATAAACAAGTGAAACGCAAAAGAAAAAAAGAGTATATTTGATATTGAAGCCAAAGTCAACTCCTTTGGGTATTTAAATGGTGAACATAAAAACATATATTGGAAGCTAAGTTGATTCTTATGCTTGAAAGTATAATTTTAGTATAAAATTCAATTAAATAACTAATATCTTAAAATCAATATAGTAGACAATAGAGAGTGAATTCTTGTTTGTCTCCCATTAGTCCACAACCAAAAGTAGATTATTGTTTCTCATAAAATTAAGTGTCAAAAACATCTATCTTACCTATACCATTCTTATTTGATTAGTTTATCTATGTAACCTTTCAAATGCAAGCATCTTGTTGTTTTTAATTGAAGTATTATTGTTTTTAGCTCTCCCATTAACTTATTTCTAGATTGCTTGGATTCCAAATTGTAAAACATATCAAAGTACAAAAATAAAAGCTGCACCAATTCCAATAATCTTCCATTACAGAATTTCTTATCGGATAAAGTTTATGGAAAATTAAACTTTTCAATTTCTTGTATCTATTTATTGGTTTAGTTTAAAAGCAAAATTACAAGACCTTAGGGGTGCTTGGTTGATGGGCTTGGGAAGGAGCTAATGGGTAAAGAATGAAAAGTGAGTGGTTGGTTGTTGATTATCATTATAGGGACAATAGTTTGATATGCCACTTTTGGGAAATCCTCCATACCCTCCATTTAGTAGAGCAATGAAACACATTCCTTAATAGTGACCCTTTTTTTTAAAATATTTTTAATAATGATTGATTAAATACAATTAATTAATTAAAATATAATTAATTACAATATAATTAATTAAAATAATATTAGTAATTAATTAAAATATAATTAATTAATTACAATTATTAAACAAATATAATTCATTCACTAAATAAAAATATTTTAATTAATTAATTAAAATATAATTAATTGAAATAATATAATTAATTAAAATATAACTAATTAAAATATAATTATTCATTAATTAAAATATTGTAATTAATTAATTAATTAAAATATAATTCATCCATTAATGAAAATATTGTGATTAATTAATTAATTAAAATATAATTAACTAATTAAAATATAATTATTAATTAATTAGTTAATTAATTAAAATATAATTAATTAATTAGTTACAATATAATTAATTGAAATATAATTCATTCATTAATTAAAATATCATAATTAACTAATTACAATATAATTAATTAAAACATAATAAATTAATTAATTAAAATATAATAAATTTTGTTTTTTAATATTTTTTACAAATTAACTACTGTCAAAAGTAATGATAAATTGGTAATCATTCCTTCTTCTTAACCAACCATCATAATTGTAATGATAATATCCATTCTCATTCCTCACTATATTCATTCTCATTCCTATTACGATTCTCCCATACAAACCAACCACCCCCTTAGACTATTATTGTACTTCGGTTAGAATAAATCCAAACAATGGCAAAACCAAGTAATAAAATCAAATATGTTAAAAAAACCCAAACAAAAAGGGACAATTTTAAACTTCATTGTTTACGACCAAATAAATTTTATCTATAATATTTTGAAGTATTTAAATTAAATATTAATATTTTCAAAATATTCAAAACAAGTTTGACAAACTTAACCATTTGTCGGTTAAAACGCCACATCATTGTTGACGTGATATTATTTATTTTTTTACAATAGTATGATATTATTTATTCATCCACTATCAAAAATTTTGAAAATATATTTCTTATAATACTTATTATTAAATCCTCATTAAATTAATTAAAACATTATGAATTCTCTAATTAATATAATCGAATTAATGAATTAGGATTGTCCAAATCCTTAATTGATCAAACTCTGTTTCTCCTCTCATATGATGAATAACTAAGAAAAAAAAGCATAAGACAATATTGAAAAAGACAACACAAAACTAATAATGTAAAGCTCATTTGGACTTTTTCCTTAACAGTCGACCGTTGCTTCAGTGGATAAAAAAGATACTTGAGAACCTAAATTTAAAGCTGCTGCGAGATCATTAGCTTAGAACCCATTTAATTCAGACTAAAACTGCTGCGAGACCATTAGCTTAGAACCCATTTGACTCAGACAAATTATTCAATGGTAGATCATAAAAAGTCTCATTCTCTATTACATTATCAGAGAAAATTTTGATGTTGCTACCAATGATATAAAAACCGGACCGGTCGACCAAGTTAAGTACGAATTGGACTGGTTTCCAGTTCGGTTTTCACTTTTAACCTCTATGATTGTAAACCGGACGGTTAAATAATAAACCAGTCAGTTTTCTCTGAATCGTAAAGAACCGGTTTCATGTTCTCCTCCTCCGAGTGACAGTAGCATCTTCTTTACTTCTCTCTCTAACTTTGGACCTTCCCTTCAAATGTTGTTTGAACTCCAATGGTCTTTCACATCCATAGATTTTTTAACACTCAAGAACCCTTCTTTCAACTCTTTCTCCTTCAACTCTCTACTTCTCAGTCTCAAAACTAAACTTCTCTACAACACACAACTTTAATCATTTGTTCCTGTTATAAAAATCTCAAAACTTGAAATATAACTGCAATGTTTACAGATTTTTTATGAACTTGTTCTAGGATTCAATAAAGGGATTATGTAGCGCCCCTTATTGCAGGGTACACACCGGGATGCCCGGAGGTCATTCCGGTATGTACCCTACAGTAAGGGGGCGCTACATTTAGATGGTATCAAAGCATGGTTGGCATCTGTTGGGACATATAGAAATATTAAGTATGAAATATTGTAAGAAGTGCAGAAAATGATTGAAATTATTGTTTGTTATAGGTCATCCACTCTAGGTGATCAAATTGATCAACCAGCTGACCAAGGATCGATAGGAGCCAGTAGGGAGTCCTCGGTACCTCAATCTGAGGAGATACCTCCTAGAGTTCCCGAGAGAAGGGAGAGGAGGTATGATAGGCTGCGGAAGCAGGGAGCTGTGGACTTTTATGGCAGCACAGACCCTGCTGAAGCCGAAGGATGGTTAGAAAGGACTGAGAGGGTTTTTGATCAGATGGGCTGCGAGCCAGATGAGAGGTTAGACTGCGCAGTGTCCTTACTGTAGGGCCCAACTTATCAGTGGTGGAAGACTGTCCCAGGTAGTACCACTAGGCCTTACCAATTGAAGTGGGAAGACTTTTTGAGGGTCTTCAAAGATAATTATATGCCCAAGATCTATTTGGACATGAAGATGAAGGAGTTTTTGGAATTGAAGCAGGGTAGGATGTCCGTGGTTGAATATGAGATCCAATTTAATGAGTTGATGGGTTATGCTACAGCTCTGATCCCTACAGAAGAAGACAAATGTAGGAGGTTTGAGGATGGACTCAAGGTGGAGATCAAAACAAGGTTGGCACTTTTAGATTTGGCTACTTTCACTGACTTGAGGGCTATTTCAATTAGAATTGAGCAGCTACTGAAAGAAAGACAAACAGAGACTGGGCAAGGGTCCAGAGGGAAGAGACTCAGTGAAAGTCACGGCAGTTCTGGCAAGAGCTTCAATAAGCGCCAGAACAGAGCATTCAGACTACCAGGTGGATCCAGACAGTCAGGATCTGGGCAGAGGGTAGATCTTCATGGACTGGCAGTGGAAGGTTGAAATACAGAATCAGTTTCCAATATGTGAACATTGTGAGAGGGGGCACAGTGGTGAGTGCTGGAGACTATCTGGAGCTTGTTTTAGATGCGGCTCTTTTGATCACCGGATTAGAGAATGCCCTGTCATTGCTGGAGCTCAGTTTGCTGTTAGTGGGCGATCTAGGAGTAATACTACAGTCCAGCAGAGTAGAGGTAGTGGATCTGGACAGAGAGGTCAAGGTAGAGACAGAGGAAGAGCTGGGAGTTCTTTCATAAGGACTGAGGGGAGGGGTAACCGACCACAGTCCCAAGCTAAGGTCTATGCTATGACCAGGCAGGAGGCCCAAAACTCTCCAGATGTTGTGGCAGGTGCTCTTCTTGTCTATAACTTTGAGGCATTTGCACTACTAGATCCAGAGTCCACAGACTCCTTTAGCGGACCACATTTGGCGTGTAGATTGTATTGTGATAGGGAGTTATTACAGTATGAATTAGAGGTGAGTACACCAATAGGCAGTACTAATGTTATAGGCGAGGTCTGCAAGGGGTACTTGATTAGGATTGATCAAGCAGAGTTGGAGGCAGATCTGATTGTATTACAGTTGAGGGAGATAGATGTGATCCTAGGCATGGATTGGCTCACTGCTCATAAGGCTATTATGAACTGCTATACCAAGGAGGTAGTACTGGAACCTCCTGGTCAGCCGAGAGCGATTTTCAAAGGAGTTAGCAAAGCAATGCCAGCCAGGATGATATCCTTCATAAGTGCACTGAGACTTATACAAGGAGGATGTGAGGTTTATTTGGCCCATGTCATTGATACTAGAGCTGAGCAGAGTGTACAAGACATTCCAGTGGTTAGGGAATTCCTAGATGTGTTTCCTGATGAGCTACTTGGTTTACCACCTGATCGGGAGACGGAGTTCACAATTGATTTATTTCTAGGTGCTGCTCCTATATCTATCCCTCCATATAGGATGGCACCTATGAAACTAAAGGAGTTGAAGGCTCAGCTTTAGGAGTTACTAGAAAAGGGTTTTATTAGACCCAGTGTTTCACCTTGGGGAGCTCCAGTACTATTTATGAAGAAGAAGGATGGGACTTTGAGGTTATGCATCGATTATAGGCAGCTGAATTGGGTGATAGTAAAGAATAAGTACCCACTGCCTAGAATTGATGATTTACTTGATCAGTTGCAAGGAGCTCAGGTATTTACTAAATTGGACTTAAGGTCAGGATACTATCAGTTGAAGATAGCAGAGGCTGATGTACCTAAGAGTGCATTTAGGAGCAGGTATGGGCACTATGAATTTCTAGTGATGCCGTTTGGGCTGACTAATGGCCTGGTAGCTTTTATAGCCTTGATGAATAAGGTGTTTCAGCCCTACCTGGATCAGTTTGTGATTGTATTTATTAATGATATCTTGGTGTATTCGAAGACCAGAAAGGAACATGCTGAGCATCTGAGGGTTATATTACAAATTATGAGGGAA
>JANZXP010000008.1:32725718-32741098 GCA_027576715.1 Erythroxylum flavicans
ACATACAAAATGAATCCTAAACTAGAACAATAAACAACAATTATGCTAGAAATCACATGCCAATTACCTACAAAAAAAAATCTTAATGCACACCTATCACGTGCCTTTGCTTTAAGATTTAAAATAGGAATGCTAGTTAATTTTGGATACATATAAGTCTAGTTGGGAATCAACAGGACACACTATTATGGCAGATGGGTGGACTGATTAAAGACAAAGAACATTGATTAATTTTTTAGTTTATTGTATAAGTCTGTTGATGCTTCTGACATGGTCAAAAGTTTTAATGCTTTATCTGAATTATTCTCTAAAATTGTTGTGTGGGTTGGACCTAAGAATGTTGAGCATTTTGTTACAAATAATGCAGCTAATTATGTATCAACTGGGTACTTATTACAATCAAAGTATGGGCATATTTATTGGTCTTCATGTGCTACTCATTATATAAATCTTATTTTAAAAGATATTGGTGGTATGAATCATATTTCTAGTCTTACTTCATGTGTATCTAAGATTACAAATTTTGTGTATAATCATGTCACATTTTTGTCTTAGTTAAGAAAGCAAGAAGATTGGGTTGAGATCGTGCGTCCTGCTGCTACAAGGTTTGCAACTACATTTATTACTTTGAAAAGTGTTTATCAACATAAGAAACTACTTCAAAATTTGGTGACAAGTAAACACTTTTCAAGTCATAAATTATCAAAGAATGAAAAAGAAAAAGAAGTTTGTGCTATTATTCTAGATAATAAATTTTGGGATGCTTACTTGATCATTGTGAAGATTGTAGCTCCGCTTATAAGGCTATTGAGGATTGATAATTTAGATGAGAAGCCATCTTTGGGGTATGTATATGATGGTATGTATAGAGCTCACAAAACAATTATAAATCTTTTTAAGTGGAAGGAGAATTGTACAAGCCTTGTATAGATATTATTGATCGATGATGGGATAAGCATCTTACTCAAAGGATCTACTTAGCAGCTTATTTTCTCAATCCTTACTACTTATATAGTGGAAAAGCACGTACAATTAATATTATGAGCGGTTTGTTTGATGTGATTGAATGCAAAGGTATTTTCTCTATTGAAGAGCAATCACAAGTGATAAATGAGATTAAATTGTATCGTGAAAGTTTAGAGAGTTTTGCTAGATCATCAGCAAAGAGAGAACTTATGATAAAAAAAATGCAGCCATGTAAGTTTTAATATTTTATAGTTTTAATTCATTATTTACTTCTTAATAATATATATTTTATCATAACTATTAAATACAGATGAGTGGTGGAGATTATTCGGTGACAGTACTCTAACATTGAGAAAACTCGCTATTAGGTTATTCAGTTAAACAACTTTTGCATCAAGTTGTGAACGCAATTGGAGTATTTTTGAACGTATTCATACAAAGAAATGAAATCGTTTGGAACATCAAAGACTTAATGACCTTGTTTACGTTACTTATAATCTGCGAATGAAGAACATGTATTTTATATTTTTGTTTTTATTTCAATAATTTTATTTTTGTTATTGACTTTATAATTGCTCTATTATGTGTTCAGAGCGCTTAATAAAAAGAGAACATATGATTCAGTTGATATTGATTGTATTGAACAAACTAATTTTTGGATCGAAGAAAAAGAACCATCGCCTGATCTTGATTATAATGAACTTGAAAGGACCTAATCTTGATTATAATGAACTTGAAAGGAGTATTTATGAAGAAAATGCATTCGTCACAACAAATAAATTAAGAACATCTATTGATGATTAGTTCATATCTTATTTTAAACTCTACGAATCTTTAAATAGCATTGAAAATTTTGAAACTTTTGACGATGATGAGACATAACCTTCTTTAAAAATACAATTTTAATTTTTATTGTTATTTTAAATTTTATATTGAACTTATATTTATTTATTTTTAATTCATTATATAATAATAAACATTGGTATATTTTTCATTTCAATAAAATATGTTATTTTTATTTATTCTTATAAAATTTTCATCTTATTTATTATATTCCAATTTTATAAAGGTTCACTATCGATTAAACCTATAAACTTTAAACCTTTCCTTTGACCGGTTCAATATTCGGTCTGATTTTTAAAACATTAATTTCTATCAACCGTCGCTCCCTCAAATCAAGCTTAAAAATAGCATATATGACTGAAAATATAATCGTTCCACGATTGATAAAAAGCTGGTAAAGCAAATGATGCCTTACTTTCATTCTATAATACCAAACTAAACGGCAAAAATTTAGGAAATCACATATCACAACCAAATTAAAATTCAGTAGAAGATAGATACGTTGAAAGGGTCATCAGATAGGAGCGAAAGACTAAAAGGGTTTTTTATAATCACGACGGATCAGTTGAACTATGCTTTTTAATCATCATTTGACCCAATTTCTCCGCTTTCACACTCAAAAGCTTGCAGATACGAAAGAAGACAATTTTTGTACAAAATTACAAATAATCTATCGCAGAAGCCTCAGAAGGAAGGCAGTAGAGGTATGTTTGTAATCACAGACTTTCATATGTTACAGATATACCCATTACTTTCTTCATCGGCAATCTCAAAAATCAAAGCTTTGCAAAAACCCAAAGAAAAAATTCAACTGAATGGAAATTGAAAACCTACATCGTTAGATGAGAATGTCATTACTTATTTTGAACAACCAGTGAATGACACAGACCCAAATCCCTAAAGAAAAACATAACGAATCGGCCTCATAGAGAAGATTAGATTAGTCAACAAGAATAATTTCAGACATATGCTTGTCTTTATTTTGTGATGTTTAATCATCGGCCGAATCACAAATATGTGAACAAAACTCCAATACCATAGCAACAAACAAAAATTTTAAAATAAATTAAAAGAGACTCGGAATATGGGTGGTGATATATCAGTATGGTCGTCAAGGCCCCTTAGGAGCCAATTACGACGAACGAGACCTTCTGAAAAGAAATCGTCACTGTCCCTTTTCTACTCTGAAAAACAAAAAAACAGAAGAAGAATGAAACACACAAAAGCCTAAGAAGCTATAGCACTTCCGTGATGATACAGAGAAGAAAGAAGGGCAACGGATGTTAAATAGAGAGGAGGCGGCTAGGGTTTAAGCCTTACAATTGATACGGTGAACATATGTTGGGAAAAAGGGCTTAATGAATTTGTGGGGATTAATTTAATTAAGTGCAGAGCAATGCTACCAGTCCGGCCCAAGCCCCTTGTTGAGGTATGTCCACGGATCATGCTTATGATAACTGTTGAGAATTTTTAAATTAGGAACTCTTTTTTATTTGTTTGTTACACGAAATTAAAATTCTAACATTGTTCTGTTAAGTTTTTTGTTAGTAAATCTAAAAATAAAGATTTCTAGAGACATTTGAAATAATTAAAATTGCTATAGTTTTTAAATAATCTAAAAATGCAGGCAATTTATTTTTAACCAAGTAAACAATTTGATGGTAGAAAACTGAAGGATGCAAGTTAAATCTATTAAACGACGATGTCATCACCCCTAATACTTCATTTATAACAGAACATGGAATGCCTTTCACCTACTAAATGATTCTATGAAAGGGAAGATTGTTCATTTATCTCGCGCCAAAGCATCAAACATATACACCATAACACGCCTATAGAGAGAGAGAACAAGATCTGTACCAAAAAGTTTATGAAAAGTTCAGACTTTTATCTACAGGGTCAAGTTTGAAGAGTCCACGGTCAAAGAAGTATTGTATACTATAGTCAAAGAACAATTCTATCTAGTGGGGTGGAAAAGAAAGCCCAAAGCAAGCAAAGCGTAACTGCCTATAGGATCCCTAGTTTTACAATGTAGACCATGAACAATTTGTTACACGCGTCCACCAGACTTTGCAAATCAAAATTTTGATCCCCAACACAACCCGGCATTTCCAGAACAATTCAGTGTCTCCCAATCCAATCACTAGATGTGAATCCTAATCAACGGACTGCTCACATTCAACTTCTGTCAGCTCTACTTCTATCCTCTGAAATGTGTGAATCCAACGTAGACAGGATCTGAGGCATTGACATCCCCCCAGACACGACAATTTCTGCAAATCAAGAACACATTTATATTTGTGGTCATCTTGATACATATAAGCTGCATTAAGAGGGTTAATTAAGAGAGAATTCTGCTTAAAAGATGATTAAAAAAATTAACTGAATTAAGAGTAAAAATTACCCCTTGTTAAGAGGAGCCTTACGAGAGATTCATAAACTGATAATAAAGAAAACGCTATAGAATTGGATAAGTGCCAAACAGTATAACTTCTATGGTTAAGCAAAAGACATTTTTTTAATGGAAAAGAGAGGATACTTGGAGCTCACCAATTCCTTCCCTGACAGAAAGATTCGGTCTGATGACATCCTTAGCATTCACCAGGAATATGTCACCAATGTACAAATGATTTGTTGGAACATAGACACAACAGAGCTCCTCATCTCCAGAATAGTTCTGCATGCAAAAATTTGGAAACATTGGTCCACATTATGAAAACAATATGCATGAATCACTGAAGCAAAATAATATATCCTTATTCTAAATGAAGACCAATGAAGAACACAGCACATAACATTATGAAAACCATACGTATGAATCTTTATGGCTTTAGAAACTATCACAATTCTAAGCCAGCGGCAATAACAATTATCAACATGGTAACTGATCATCAGTAACATATTTACCATTTAAAGGAATAAATTGGATAAATAAATCGAGGATAGGGGGTTCACTAAACTCCACAAACCTGAAAGTCTGCCAATAGGAGTCCAAAAAGTTAGGTTTATGCCACTGGACAATGTCAAAATCAATAATAAACTTTTCTAAATATCTCTGTCCTGCTGTCTGCTCCTTGTTAAACACAAGATGCATGACATTAACAATCAAAGACTATTTAATGACACTGGACGTAAAAGGAGAGCATTCAAAGGTCTAAAGCATATTTACTTTTACATCATTTTTGGGCCTTGCAAATGAAGATGAGCAGAAATTTATACGCATATATGCTGTAAATTACACTTTATCTGCACTTTCATGAAGAAGTGGATCACCATCTTCTAGCAATTATATTATTGGATTACTTCTCCTCCATTTACTGACTTCCGAACCACAGAGCAGATGAAAGATGTAGTTAACAGACAGAATTTGCAATCATTTTTAGACAACAGAAAATCTATACACCTGAAGGATGACAGAGGATGTAATGAACCCAAATGCGTATTCACCGATACGTGGATGCCTTATGATAGCCACTTCCTTAAATGCTTGGGTATTTTGATCTGAAACAACACAGAGATACAAGATATGAACAGAGAAGCAGATCTATGTTCATTGAGAGCCAAAGAGTCAACACACAAACATACCTGGGGATATAGCAGCACTAATTTGCTTGGAAGCATTATAAATATGACGAATAAACGGCATCCGCTTAATAAACCACTCTCCTAGGCCAAGAACAGAAGCTCCCAGCCAAGATGACATGAAGACCCCAACCAGGAAAATGAATGTTATGGAAGTTGCAAATCCAAGACCTGATCAAGGTGAAAAAGCAGGAAACAATCAAGAAGACATGAGCATCCTAGGGAAGAACTCATAAATAGTAGATTAATAAGGTCAGTCAATAAAAGTTAGCATGTTCAAGAACCAATTTTTTTCAGAAGGCATTAGCAAAATTTTATTGTTTACGAAATAAAAAAAAAAAAGCTAAGTTCCTGAATGAGTTTCTTTAGCTTTGAACTGTATAACATATTCAGAAGGTAATGGAAATCATCGAACCTAACTCCTAATAAGAGGGCACCCAATAATCTTCAATGCAGAGAAGGGATTTTTCTTTTTTTGCAATACATGTGAAATTATTCTGATCCTAGAAAGAGATACTGCTCCTAGACATGATTGATGGGAGAAGGAAGATTCAAGAGAACTGACACTAGCAACCATTGCCTGAAGTAAATGAATCAAGTCAGTGAAGATAAGTTGGAACGATCCGATATAAAGGCCTCTAAGGAGATCTAATGAAGGCAGTAGCAGTACAAGATATCAAAATATAGAAAGCCAGGATACCGGGGCTTCAACCTACATTCATATACCAAAATCCAGAAATATAAACAGAAGCAAGACCACTTAATATTGAATCTGACTCAATAAGCTATATCAGGATTTTTTAACATCTATTGATGCATTGCCATGAAGGTTCCTTCACAAATCTCAACTGCTTTTTAGAAGGAAATAGAAAACCAAACATCCTCAATTTGTTGGCACAACCATAAAAATGCCACAAAGGCTAACAAGCCAAAGTAAGTATTGTTAATATTGAGTTCTACATATATATAATTAAAATGGAAGCTAGTTAAGGCAGGATTATATTAGGTTCCTCTCATTTTTGCACTACATAACATAAATCAAATAAAATTTTCCAACTGAGTAATGCTCAATAATATGCCCTATACTTTGCAGCCAGATATCAAAACCAATAAATTCAAGGTTAGATAAAGTGACAAAGGAAACAAACTCGAGAATCAGGCATTGCCCGCAAACAATCTATACACAGAACAACATACAATGCCAACATTATCATCTAATCACCATCTTTGTACTTTTCCAGCAATTGAGGAAAAAAATGAAAAGAAAAGTCACATTTTAAACATCATCTTTGTTTCCAACTTACTCTTTTATAGATTTCAATTCCAACATGGAAAAGAAGAGTGATTTTTCAGATGCAATCTTTACTCTCTACAAGACAAACGTTTTAATTCTACACCAACATTTTTTATTCACCAATGATGTGACTGATCAACATCTATCTGCTAACAGGGACAAAAGGACATGTTTGGTAATTAAAGGCACACTTACCAAAGAAATCAATTCCAAGTTGAGTATAGATTGGAGAAAAAAATCCATCCACAAAGTGAATAAACCACCATGTTATGTAGAAAGTGACAGCAATTGGAAACAGGATGACACTGCAAAACAACCAAGAGTGAGTTACATCTGCAGCATGATACAACACTATCTATTGTAGATACCATTATTCAACCAATATGTTATGTCCAAAAACAATTCTGTAGTCGTCATCATATTTTCCAAAACTAGAGATTCTGGGTTCATGCAGTAAATCTTCAACACCATTTGTATCTATCCTTGAATAAGACAGATTGATACCCCACAGAATTAAAAAAGGAACTCAAGTTCCAAGCAATCAAGGAGTAGAAACAATAACAGAATGGAAATCTCCATCAACTTTGGTAGAATTATATATCATCCATCCCTGAGTCCCATCAACTCAAGTTTCCTCGTGCGACCATGAGTTCAAATTTGTTTTTGATGCATTCATAATCTATTGTGTTTATCCACACTTTTTGTGAATGCGTGTGTTCAACAATATATGATCCATCCTGGGCCTGATTCATCAGCTTAAACTTTTGGGTTGAATGGTTTCTAGACAAACATGAAAGGCACATTTCTAGCACTTCCAATAAAAGAAACTAGAACTACTTTGATTACAACTTTCCTATTCCTGTACCAAGTCCTCAAAATCCTTTGTGACATCCAAATCCAAATCTTAAAACAGATGTAAAACTTGCTCATATAAAAAAAGATAACTGGAGCTATTAACAAAATGAAACTCAAAGTGCAAAATAAATCAACTATAACAATTCGACAACAAATAGCAAGATAGAAATGTCGCTAAGAAAAGGCTAGAGCATAAACAACTCATTCATGCAAGATAAAGAAAGCATGAGAGACTCGCCATTAAGAAGATATCCTCCTTAGTGAAACTTCTGAGAGTTAAAGAAATGCCGTTATAACATAGACTATGTCCACAATTTCAGAGGATTCAAGAGGACCAGATTTTTGATGAATAAAGAAACAAAGTGGCCTTGAAATCAAATAGACACCATGACCCATAAGGGCTTTTAATGACGTAAAGAGTTCCAAAAATTGAAATATTACGTACAAAAAGATGCTGTGGCTGCAATATCTGGAAAGCTCAGAGTAAACAACCATATCAAATTAATAGCACTAGACTTGATCAATAATAACATATTACTAAGGCCCAAAATAAGCAGCAATTTTTGTATTAAAAACAGGAATTAATTAAAAGAGGCAACTATAAAATATAAACCGAGTTTACATAGAGAAGTGCTTTATTTAGAAGGAAATCATCACAACAAAAGCGAAATCATCGACCATACTGTTGGTAAATTGATATCTCAAGTACAAAGTGAGAATGAAAACATGAAAGATGTATCTTTAAAATTGAATGCAATAAGGGGATACAAGAAAGTTTTCCGCACCATCCAGTCATGAACTTTTTTGAGGCCCAGCTTCTAAGGACTTTGTAAAATGTCTACATAAGCAAAAGAGGAAATGAGCAAATATTAGTTGACAAAAACCAAACAAGAATTAAAAACACACAAACCTAAGAAATCAAGAATTAAAAACACAAAAACCTAAGAACTACTATTAAAAGTACTTCATGCAACAACTTTGACAAGAAAGAAAACAATCTAAAGTATGTCATCAGACTTAGTGGAATCTGAACTAAGGACAAGATCATTACTTGAGATTAATGGAAACATTAGAAAAGAATAAATATCATTTTTTTGTTGAAGAATATCTAAACATAACAATGTGGAGAACCAAGTGGACCAGATTTTACGAAAATACTAACACAAGGAACAAGACATTACACCTGTGTGTGTGTGCGCACCAGATCAATTAAAATTTATCAACGTTACATCATATGTTCAGTGAATGAATGGCTCGTTATAAAACCATATACCACAGAACCATTTAGCTTATCAAAGAATATCAGTGATTGAATCAGCTAATATCATCTGCTGCATCCATGACTTCTTCTCATGCTGTTCATCCAACGTGTTTATTTCATTCTTTGTTGAAGTGGAATATGCCAGAATTCCACGAACAACAGTCTACCAAACGCTGAAAATCAATCACTCAATCAATTCGCCTAGACAAACACTTCTATCAAGTCAATTCTCATAAATGAAACAAAAAGAAAAGGCATATAAAGGTCCATTATATAAGACCTTCATGTATGCTATCAAGAAAAATGAAAGAAAATGATTAAGAAAATTGAAAACATAGTGAAGTCCATCCAGTCTACTGAAATTGCACCAAATTCAATGAAATCTGAAACTTAACCACCACATAACAAGCTTGAAAAAAATATCAGAATTCCAAAATTCAACAAGAAACTATCTCCTCCATAAACAGTAAACAAAGAGGACAAAAATTATATGCAAAAACCTCTCGGCCAGAGTGATGGGATGAGGTGGAAGAGGAGGAAGGTTTAGAAGAGGCGTCATCGGCATCGGAATCGGCGACGGGGATGAGAAGTTCTCGATCTCGCTCGCGGTCTCTACTAGTCCCCATCCCAATCGTGGATTTCTCGTCGCCCATCACTTGAACAAATTTGAAATGTTTAATTAATCGACTCAAAGGCTTTGAGACGAGAAGAGAAAAGAAAAGAGAAGACGGACAAGACAAAGGCTTGGGAGTTTAGGTCTCCGCTCACTGTACGAAGAAACACAAACAGCCGATGTATATGCAGCTGGAAAGCAAATTATCTAATAACAATACTGTGTATTCGACTAAAGAGAGTTGTGAAAAATGACAACTATATTATTATATTTAAGTACAGCTCGATGGGGAGGTGAGCGGCCATGTGAATTGTGACAATGAGTTCGGTTCGGTTCGGTTCAGTTGAGTCGTTCTGTTTTCTCATTAATAATATTTGATTTTAATTATTAATTATTTAAATCATAAGAGGGAGAGGGATTTTCGTATTATAATTTATCTATATCACCGATTGTGGATTTGATATAATGATAAGAGAACGGTTGTAATGTAAAATAAGCATGTACTTTCCCTTGCAGGAATGGGAATCAAAGTTAATCGAATGAAGTAATAGGCGGGCTATCCGATGATTCGTTAGTTGACTCTTTCTACAGAAGGGTCTTATCCTGCTTGTCGATCAGGTGCACACAGTCAAGTCAATATGACATTATCAAAACAGGAACTGCTTCCATCCTTCGATCTTCAAAGACCAAAATGTTGAACGAGACTGTAATTGCAAACAAAGCAAGAGAGACAGACCCAATCTACAAGCTTGGCATGGACTTCCATCATCACCATCTCCAATACAACTACTTCAGGTCGAGTTTTATATCATTTTTGTTTGAAGTGAAATCTCTTACGGGCACTAGTTTCGTATTGGGCATTTCTATTTATTACAAGGAAGCTACAAACCGGTTTAAAGGTTAGTTTCACTCTTAATACCAGTTGAGTGTAAATAAACACTTTTCACAATCTCTTTGTGTTTCCTCTAGCTTGATTTCGAGAGCTATGTTTAAGCATATTTCAGCTAAGTTTCATAATTCCTTGCTTCTTTACCTGGCTTTACATTTGTCCTTTTTTAAAACTTTTCAAAAGATTATTAATATCATCCATAGTTCCTTTTAAAAAATTTGTTAACCAGAATTAAAGAATAAAGAATGCATTGATTCTTAGGGTTCAAACTACTATTCATTTGTATTGTGTGCAATTGAAACTAAATTTAAAAAAAACTTTTTAGAGGCATCTTAGTTGTTTGGATAAAATCAGTTATTCCCTAATTGCAAAAGAAACAATCAAAGTTAATAATTTAGATATATTTTTGTTGGTTGTTTGTCCTCCTAGCATGTTATCTCTTTGTATTGGCGATAGAGAGTAAGGATTATTCGCTACCATCAAATTAGTTTAAAAGAGTTTTAAGGGGTTAAAAAATCTCTCCCCATTAAAACGACCCAATGAGGACGAGAATTACTCAAGATAAGCCATAATATCATCTTCTTCAAACAACTATAAAGTAGTGTCTCTTTTCTAACTTATTACTTTCATATCTTTTTATTTTTATTTTTATTTTTAAGAATAATAATATATTCATTGAATGAAAGGATTACAAGGTAGAGAGACAATGTTGGAAGCAATTATATCAAGAACTAGATAAGCTTAATATCCAAATGGTAAGTGATGCATGTTGTTGATTGACTAGTTGAACAATTTGTTAAGTAATTCTCCAGATGGTGCTAACTTCGTAATTAACTTTCTGCTCACGGCTGTAAAGGCTTAGGTTCAATCTAATTTGTTCCATATGAGGTTAGAAAACCCATCCTCTGAGTGAGCTAAAGTTGTATATACCATGTTGTTTCTTTTATTCTATACACTTGTAACAAGTTAGGAAAGAGTTATGTGTATAGTCCATTTGTCACCTTTAGTTATGTCTGTAATTCCCACACACTAGGTCATGATATTGGTCCATTTTGATGGGGGTTCTGTCACTCTATATCAAAGCATGATAGATTTCCATTTTTTGTTAGAGAAATTGCATTGAAAGAATAGGTGATTGTGAGATTTTAACTCTCTCTTGCATAGTGTGCACCAATTTGGGATGCATAGATATTTTCCAAGTTTGTATAGGGAGGGAGTTTGGATTTTGAAAGCAGTTCATAATGTGTGAGGACAATGATGCTTACACCATATAATCTTGTGCCAATAAAATTGAGGAGTTAGCTCATAGTAAAGCAATCTATAGGTGTATAGCTCATTATGCCAAGTAAGCTTATCTTTATGCTAATTTAATCTGTAGTTCTTGAGAAAGGTAGGAGCAGTAGATGATGGAATGTTGGAAGTGCTGGAATTTATAATGGAGATTGCTTAGGCTACATTTGTGATTAGTTTAACCAATCTTTGTAAAAGTTCCAGGTCACTTATTTGATTTAGGGGACCATAAGGGGTCCATATATCTTGCCCGAAATTGGTTACCATTCCATTACCAACCTGATTGAAATTCCTAAATTTTTCTTCTGTTATTAACATTGAATTTTATGATAGTTGAGGCATTTTGTTAGATTTGGAAATTCTAAATGTAGCTATCTTTGATATTATATTCATGTACCCATTTAACCCATAGTGACTTCATGTCTTGAATCAACCTCCAAATCTTTTTTGAGAGAAACACTTACTTTATGGTTTTTATAGGGATGATTCCTAAACTTCCATATTTCTTGTACTAACAAAATTCGAATCATTTGAATTTGTTCCTTTTGTTTTTAAGCCTAGAGCTAGATTATAAATAGTTTTTTAAAATTTTGTTAATGGCCTTTGTAATGCCTTTGGGGAAAGCCACTTGAGAGGCCCAATGAATGCTGATGGAGGAGAGGATAAATTTGACTAGTAATGCTTTTCCTACTAAAAATAACTCTTTACTACTCCAACTATTTATTATAGACATAATTTTGTCAATGAGCGTGTGTAGTCTCTATGAGATGACTTGTTTTTATGGTATAATGCCTAAAAAGCTCCTATAAAATCATGATATTATCACATATAATTCTTCCTAGTATGTACGCACTTAGTGCTTGATCAATATGATTTGGTAAGTCCAGTTTCAATCTCTTAATTAGTACTTTGGAAATGATTTTACAAATAGTATTGTAATGTACAATAGGTCTATAATCATACATGGTTTTTTTACTCATTACCTTTAGGGATCAAAGTGATGAAGGTCATATTTATCTCCTTAAGCATTCTACTCTTTTCAAAGAATTTAAGAGTAGCATTTTTGGCAAATCTATCTTATGGATGACCATATTTTATAGGAAAAATTGCATCTAATCCATCAAGGCCTGGTGCTTTTTAATGGTGTAAAGATTTTGTGGCTTTTGTGATCTCTTCTAACGTGATTGGTTTAACAAAAAAGAGAGCTTCTTAAGATGATAAACTGTCTTATAATATCTATTGTACTAATCTGGTGTTAATTGAGTGTCTAAAGAGGAGCTTAATAAATAGGTGAAATGTTCCATAGAAGCTTTAAGAAGTTAGTCTTGAGTAGAAATTAGATTGCCTTCATAAGTGATAGAGACAATTCGATTGATGGCTTTTCTAAAGGTAATGGATTTGCAGAATATGTTGAGTTTTTGTCTCCATTTTTCAGCTAAGAGATTCTAAATCTTTACTTCAGTAAGGAATGTTTAAATTTGACAGCTTATGAAAAATTGAATAAGGCTTATTGCTCTTTTGCTTGATAGTAAAGGCAAGGGGGTTTGAGTGGAGATTAGTTTGAGTATGTTCTAAAGCAAAATTGGTAGCTCTAATCAAGTGGTCTTTGTTACCAAAGTTCTCCATTTTTCAGCTAAGAGATTATAAATCTATGCTTCAACAAAGACTGTTCAAATTTGACAGCTTATGAAAATTTTAATCAGGCGTACTACTCTTTTGCTTGACAGTCAATGGAATTTGGGTTTAAATTGAGTTTAGTTTAAGCTTGCTCTAAAGCAAAATTGGCAGTTTTAACCAAGTGGTGGTGTTACCAATGTTCTGCTTATTTTTCGTTCTTTATCTATAGTGCGATGATCAAAGGTCTTCTTCACTTTATCGTTAAATTATTTTTACATAACAAGTGAAGCACACTTACACTTGCACTTTATCGATTCCTCTGTATTGAATAAATTGATGATATTAAAATATAATTTCTAGTAATTTTTGGCTTTAGTGATTAAAAGAAAACAAAATCAAATTAATTAACCATATGAATTAATTGAGCCAAAAGATATGATATAAAGTAAATTCATGCTTCAAGTGACTTATAAAGCCAAAAGTAAGGAATGAAGAAAGTTAAAGATCTTCAATATTATTGAAGTGGAAATCAAGCCAAATGGATCAAATTTGAGGAAAATTGAATACCCTTCAATGTGTAAAAATTAATATAATCTTTTTTATATCCTAATCATTTTAATACTTTAAAGGCTTTATATGCATAAAAATTATGTTAAATATTAATGTGTGATTTTTTTATTTATCATAAGAAATTAAAATTTTGATTTTTCAAAGAAAAAGTTTTTTATTCTTAAAATGAAATTTATGGAGCTTTGAAAAATAGTTAAGTTTTTTCTTAAAAATAAAGTGTTTCATGCTTTTGAAAAATTACTTTTGAAAGTTAATTTATGAAAAGGTTCAATTAGCTTAAGGATTTAGATAGACTAGCCAAATACAAGACAATTTAAAGATATAATTAGTTGTTTTTACCTTAACTAGATATTTAATTAGTTTATATGCTAACTTCTAAATCATTAGTCTGTAGAGGGGTTTCACTAATAGCAAATAAGTTGAGGATAAAAATAGATGCATTTTTTTAGCTAGCCGATGCCCCAGTTGAACAGGTTTTGATTAGTCGAAGGTAGGTCATCAGCTAATCTATCATGCCTAAAAACTAGTTATTATAACAACTAGTTTATGTCTCTAATGATTATTTGTTGGCTACAAATAGATGTGCATTCATTATGGTTTGTAAATGATTAAGTGAGCAACCAAGTTTGATTCATGTTGCAATTATTAATTAGGGGCAATTTTTACTAAAATTTAAGATTTAAAAAAGCTATCGGTTCCTCTTCACCATCAAAAAATATTGTAGAAAGATTTCTCTTTACCTAAGATAAAGAAATTTTTTTTTGTAAGAAGGTTCCTTTACAACTTGAAAGAAGAGAATAGTGGAATCCTAGGTGAGAATTAGAGATGGATGTAGGTTAGGTATTTTCCAAACTACTACAAAATTGGTTTACAATCTCTCATCTCTACTCTTATTACTTATTGCACTTATTTGACTACCATTTTTTTTCTTTTACCATCAAACTAAACTTTCATAACACTATTTAATCAAATAGAACATATTGCATTAAAGCAATTGTATTCATTTGGTACATCATCTAGAGACTCAAAATTATAATGTTACTAGCTTAAAAAGACTTGGAATATTTTGGTATTATTAGTCATTATGTCCAGTTTAAAATCTACATATTGATTACTATTGCTAATAAGGACTAATAAAAAGAGTCTCATTTATAATGATTTTAAATGAAATTTTGAGTAAATATCTGTTGGATTGCCTACGGCATAGGTATTCGTAATACGCAATGGAATAGACCATACTATACAACAAAAGTATAATTGAAAACACACAACAAGTACGGATTTACCTCTTGAGGCAGATTGGTATTTGTTTTCCAGATTTGTAGACACTGCGATGCGTGAACGTCCTCTACCGGTATCCACATGAGGATGAACGATCTGGGCAGCGGCTAATGTGTGCTAGCACGTTCCAAAACACCTTTTGAACACCGCACAATTTTTCTCTCAGAAAACGAATAGCTGGTGGCTAGGGTTTTCGTCTATCTTCTAATAAGACATAGATTCTCTATTTATAGAGAAACCAGAATCCTTATTCCTATTAGGAATAAGAATATCATAATCCTAAGCCCATTAGGATTATGAAAGCCCAATAAGTTTCGGC